>JAQSVH010045821.1:0-35072 GCA_029448705.1 Adansonia digitata | reverse complement strand
TTCAATTTTTTACAACGTCACTTGTTTTTCTTTTCATTTTCAATACCTTTATAAAGCAAAAGTTGACAAGATTCTTGATAAATTTGTATTGTTTATAATATATGTTTATAAATCTTCTTGTTGTATGCATTGGTAATGTTAAAACTTTTATAGTTAGTCAAAAAGTGTACATGCCTTTTATTAATTATTGTTATACTACAATATTATAATGATTTATCTTAAACATATATGAAGATTTATTCTTTAACCATCTTTAGTTTACAACAATTTTTTCAACGCCAAATTTGAATTGAGAATTCGAGACTACCTTATAAAATTTAGGAAAACATTATAACTTATCGAAGTTTTAATTTTATTATTTTATAGGTATTTTTATTTATTGCTTTGCTGAAAATATATTATTTAACTATTGCTTTTTTAAATAATTTTCCAATTTTAAATTTTCTAACAAATTAATCAAAAAAAGTTCACCACTTAAAAGTTGAAAGATTTTGTAACTTAATATGAAAATTATTCTTTAAAAGTTTAATATTTTGTTCTATAACTTGTAAATAAGCAATAAAAGTTATATTACAAGAGTACTAGCATCCAAGACGCCCACTTTGTGACTTTTTTAAAAAATTAATAAAAAAAGTAGTTTTTATTATATGTATGGGTGGTTTTTTATTAGAAAAATTATGTATGTAAATATAAATAAATTAAAATACCTTTAATTTTATTTTGGTTTTTTAATAATTTCACTAGCTAGTTGGTATCATTTGACTTGTGACACTAACTCAGTCAACTCTCATTATATATAGTAAGCATAGAAATATAGATAAATTTGTTAGAAAATTTATTATGAAAATTAAAACTAATAGATTTATATAATCGCAAGTCTTGTGGATTCATCATTCAGCCCCAAGCAAAAAAGACTGGTTTGATCAAATTTAGGTAAGACTATTTATTTTATGTATTTTGTTTTTTTATATTTTATTTATGAATTGATAAAATTTTTGATTTTATTAGTTTGCTACTTTTATTTTGTGCTCATCAAAGCGGAGATTACACCGTGCCGAACGAAAAAACCCCATGCTGACTCCCATGCTTTCCATTGGTCAACAACCAATAAAAGTAAACTGTAGTTCTTCACTAGTTGTACAGTGAAAATGAACTCTCCCCTCCCCCCGCCCCTTTGTTGGAGGGAATAGAACAAAAAAAGAATGAAACAAATGGTTATTCCTCATAATTGCTGCTTGTGATGCAGCGGAACCATGGCAACTAGCATTTCAAGACAGAACATCTATGATGCAAGGAATAATAGATTTACATCATGATATCTTTTTTTCCTCATTCTGATTTTGTTTTTCGTATTACGGATCTTGGTTCCTGCTTTATGGCAATTCCACTATCAAAAGAACCCAATCCTGCAAAGGATTGTTCATGGAATTATTATCGACATTCTTTGACCCATATTTCCTAGTATCATCCCGATGTTCATTGCTATACCATCATTGGCTCTCTTGTACTCAATGGACGATGTAGTAGTAGATCTAGCCATTACCATCAAAGCTATTGGACATCAATGGTAGCGGACTTATAAGTATTCAGACTATAATAGTTTCGATGAACAGTCACTCACTTTTGACAGTTATAATATTCCAGAAGATGATCTAGAGTTGGGTCAATCACGTTGTTAGAAATGGACAACAAAGTGGTTGTGCCAGCCAAAACTCACCTGTATTTTATTGTAACATATACTGATGTACCTCATAATTAGGCTTTACCTTCCTGGGGTGTCAAATGTGACGTTGTACCTGGTCATTTAAATCAGATCTTTATTTCGATACAATGAAAAAGAGTTTACTATGGTCAATGTAGTAAGATTTGTGGAACGAATCATGCCTTTACGTGTGTGCCTGGAGCATAGGCCGACTAGTGAGCCCACTCTGTCTCCGCTGCAACACCTCGGGTGCAACCTACCCAAGAAGCAAGCTATTACAGTGAGTGATTGGAGCTATAGAAAGCCAAGAAGCAATGCAATAGATAAGATAGGATAACTAACTTGAAATGTGGAGCCCGATTGACTGCACGAGCGAGTGATTAGTAGCCAATAGTGCCTTAGTTAATGGCATTCCTCTCTGTAGCTGGCACTCGAGAACCACACGGCACTTCATACAATGCAAGCAAGTCTTAGGGATCGATGAGACACTCGCATAAGGACCTCAATTCTTATTAGGAGGTCAAACCAAGGACCTATGGAAGTCGAGGCTACCCTGGCCCCATTGGCAAGGCAATAGTCTCCTGAGAGAGGAGTTTGAAGGCCTTATTGTAGCATGAACTTCTTTTTCTTTCTAAGTCATGTAAAGGGGGCCAGTCCAAGATCATACCGTTCCTCAACAAAGACAACTAACTCTCTCAACGACTAGGCATCACTTTTTTTCCAAGTTATTCCAGCTTCTTCATTCTTTCATGTCACGGTGAAAAAAAGGGGCCGTCTTAACAAAAGGAAAGGGACCTGCAACGGCAGAAACTACTGGCTTTCTTTTTCTCTTAGCCATTTCTTATATGAGTCCGAGAAGCCTGGAATCCTAAATATAAGGGATCCTTCAAGATAAAGGAGGGTGGGCCGCCCTTCATCCTACTAATTCGACCCTCCATGTGATTACACTCGTAGATGTTCTGACTCATCGGTCATTATGAATCTAGTGGCATGACGAGGTGAAGAGGGGCAACTACGAAGCTTCAGAGACTCGACAAATGGCCCCATTCATAGAAAAAATGCAAGCAATGTAGCTTGTTTACTCATCTAACAATGTACATTGGCGGCAAAGAAAGAGGCATTAGAGAGACAAGACTATATTAAAGAAAAGAAGGAATTGGGGAAACGACTAGTCGCTTTTGGCGAAGCTACTAGAAGGCCGACCACTACATAAAGAGATCCATATACTAGTCATGAGCGATAGCAAAGCTTAGAGAGGCAAAGGGCAAGATCGAAAAGCTGTTTTTATATTGGTAAAACATAATGAGATACCTCAATTAACATATATATATATATATATATATATAAAGAGAGAGAGATTTAGCTTGGCCTCCTAAAACCAAATTCCAAGATTCACTATTGTGACTGAGGGTGAGAAGAAAAAATAATTATTAAGAATATTAAATTAAAAAGAAATCTATTATGTAATTTTATAATATATTTTAAATTTTGGATTTGGAATATGTCAAATTTGAATTATTTTGAATTTAGATTATTTCAAATTTGAATTGTTTTAAATTGGATTCACGTTAATATATATCACTTTTATAGTAGTGAAGGAGTGCAAAGTTAAATTAATTTTATTTATATGATGAGTAACAATATATACACATGATACAAGTGAAGATAAGCTACGAGGTTTACAAGAGTTTATCGGATAAGTGATATCTGATCTAAACAGAATGTACAAAGCTGATAAGATTAAACAAGTAAGATTATGGTTTATTATTTTTTACACTCCCCCTCAAGATGGTGGCTCCAGAAGAGACACCCAACCTAGACCTCAAAGAAAGCAAGCAACGCCATAGTAGTGGCTTTATTAATGCATCAGCTAATTGGTCTTCGCTAGAAATGTAAGATACAACTAAATCTCCTGCAATAAATTTTTCTTTTACAAAGTCAAGAGCAATATGCTCCATTCAGGAATGAAAAATAGGACTGGCGCAGATAAGTGACATTAACATTATGAGTAAGTGTTAAAATATGAATCCCAATATGTCAAATCTGACAACATTTTAACCGTTTTAGGTCCTAACCATTGGAATGAATCGCTCATTCAAGCTTTTCATATCAAAAATATGAGATGGTGGATTAAGAATTTCCCACCAATCTTTTTAGGCTAGGTGTGATCAAACACATATTAAACTCATTCACTAAATTCTAAAGGAAAAAATTTTTGATCTGTGTAATTTAGAGATATATCAACTTGGGTTAAGGAGTTGGTTACACCATAAGTAAGGATCAATCCCTTCCGTAATGCCAAAAAATTGATACCAACTATTCACATGTATTCAAATTTGTTTTTCCTTGGTTCAAATATTAAAAAATAATCATCTTTTTATTCATGAAAGCAAACATATATCAATGAAAAAGAAAAATATGTATCCCAAGACTCATATCGGGTGCCAATAAGAATAACCAAATATTGGTCCGGGACTAACTCGAACTATAGCATGGTTTAGAGCAAAAAGTTTTGTAGAAAGAAAATTTTTCATAAAATTTATTGATTCTTTTGGTCTCAAATTAAAGTTATTTAAAAAATTTGGCTCCATTGAAAAGATATTATGAAATATGACATAGGGACTAAATGGAAGAAAGTGATTTTGAAAACAAGGCTAAAAAAATCCATTTTTATTGATTTTTAGTAGCTTGAAAGTCTTGAAGTAAACCATTAGGAACCCAGTACTTGATCTTCCTAAGCTTATTAGAGTCTCAAAATAACACTTTCAAAATCAATTTTGAAGCATCCGAGTACTTCAAAATAACTAACATAGAAACCTAAAACACTTGACAAGTTTGACGTTTAGGGATTCCTAGATTTATTCCAGACTATTCTGACCACTAAAAGTTACAAATAAAATTTATACGAAAGTTGACTCAATATACTTAAAACTAAAAATAGTAAAAAAATCCCAAAAAATCATTTTGGACATCAAATGAATTTTTAATTGGACATTAATGCATAATACAACATATCCAAACAGCTTACCTTGCGGATTTTATTTTCGCTCATCCGGAACATCCACCAAATGAGCCATATATGGTTGAAAACCCTATTTAAACTATATTAATAGAAAAACATGAGAAAAATTAAGAAAAATGGTTATCTCCACTGAAAATAGCTTGATATAATGTCCAGCTACTAAAATAGAGCCATCTAAATAGCTCGTGTTATAAACTTCTTCCTAGCTTATCCAACCATGAAATTGAGCTTTTGAATGCTTATTTCGATTCTTATTCAATGAGGATTCCATCAAAAATACTAAAAATTTAATATCATCAGAAACATAGACAAAAATATTTTCTTTAACAATACTATTATGTTGGAAATCAACATTGACTCAAAGACAAAACGTGTGCTCGAACACTTAACCCAAATTTTTTGAATAAATTCTGAACATTTGAATGCCTATTCACTAAACATTATGAATTGCATGTAAAAGGGACAAATATAACAAAAATCATGCTAAAACTCTTCCTAGAACCCAATATATTGCAATCGATAGCAGTTAAGAGTTATGCGAATGACTTGCTTTTATCACTTTTCTACGTACTTAGATAATCTAAACAAATAAGAGGCACACCAATGCCTCTCATTTGAATGCTATAACAGCACCAAAACACACATACTAAACACATATAAACTACACCTAAAGGCTCTCAACAAGGCTCCACAAGTTTGAGCTTGAAACTAATTAAAACACTTAGAAAATATTATTTTTTAACTCCAAATCAGCTTTAAATTCAAGTATTTTATTTAATGTTTCTAAGTTGTTCTCAAAGGAACTTATTTAGTAAAATCTAAGCCTCAATTCAATCATTGATTAAATGAGTTAAAGCTTAAGCTTGTAGGATCTTTTTTAGTAAAAACTGAACACAAGTAATATATCAAACACTTAGCAAACTAACTAATACAAACATTTAACAAATACACAAATTAAGATTAGGCATCATCCAAATTCACTTCATTGAATATGTCAAATCACGGTATGCTCATCTAGTAATCATCTCATCACAATTCCCACCAATTATCAATCAAAGCACATGCAATAAAGTTCAATTTCAACCCAACAACATGATTAACGTTCAACTTCAAGATTTCAATATTCAAAGCTTAGGTCTAACATGTAAATGCATGATTTCATCAAATTGAACTTTTTTCAACTCGCTTAAGCTGGATCTAACTTTGAATCATCAAAATTTCATCATGTAGCTTAACAAAATCAAGATCTAAAAAAAATTCAAGTTGGCTAAACCTTATATCATGCATTCCTAGTTGGCTGAACCTCATTTCATCTCATAAGCTAAGGGTTTCATCTTTAAATCATATTATTTCAATTTTAAAAGCATAGATCCTCACTCAATTTAGCTCAATCATCAAAACCTAGCTAGATTCATTTAGTGGAATTTAAGGTCAAGGGATCAAGCATGTTCGAACATGATCTTAAGCAATATCAACATGATTTCAAGTTTAATTCATCAAGTTATCAACAAATCATGCTTATATCTTAGCAAAGTCAAGTTAATCCAAAAAATTTTCAAAATCACAACTTCATCTCATCAACAATCTTAATGGCTAAACAATAAGAACAAGAAATCATCCGAGCCAAAATTTAAACTTAAATTTATGTAATTAAGGTAAAAAATAAGAGGATTAGGTAGAAAAATTAGCTCCTTAAACTTTCTTCCTCAAGAAATATAAGAGAATCTGAGAGAAAATTTTCAATGTATGTAAAATTTTGTGTAAAATGTGATCTAGGTCTTAAATGAATAGACACCACCCCATACATATAGGCCTTAGGTGAGTGAGCTAACTCTAAGTCACCTATAGGCAACTTTAGAACTAGCTACTAACCATCTAACTTCCACTAACTACCTAGGTGGAAATGACTACTATACCCCTATTTAATTAATAAGCTAATTGCCAGAGTAAGCATATGCTAAATTCGGCCAAGCCACGTATAATTGCCTTATCTTGTACAAAATTCTATTGCATTAAATTAATCATGCTACTTAGAAAAATTCAATTGAATGTTCCTTTCCATAGTAACAATAAAGACATTTTCTTGAAATTCAAAATTTTCTATCCCAGACCTTTTAGATTAATCCCTCAAGAATTCTCAATATTTTAATTTCTAAGGGGATTTTTCATAAACTCAACTTTAATTACACTTTCTTGACCTAAAGTTGATATTTTGTTTCATTTTGATGCAACCAATTTTGAAATCCGAGCTTTAAAACTTGTCCCATTTGAAAATCATACTCTAGGCAATAAAATTGACTTTTTATAGTTGATTTTGCAATAGCTAACTTTGCCTTTTTGTTGATTTTGATTTTGACTTCTAAAATAAGTCTTTTTTTCATCCAGATGACCTTAATAACCACTTTATTTCTCAAAAGAGACATATACCAATCAACTTTTATCGTAATCAAATTTTTGGGACCAGGATCTCGATTTTCCAAATCAAACACTTATCCCCTAAATTGGAGACTTAAGTTCAAATGCCTTGTTTCATTAAACTAATCCTATGGAAGTACTCCAAAAACTAGATTAGACATTTCTATCATTAATAATTCATTCAAGAAGATCTAGCCTAAGAAAACACTAACTAAACTTTTAAAATTGAGAAAAAGTCAATTAGGGAACCTAAACAAAATAATATGTTTATAGCTGCCTTTTTTTGGTTGTTGTTAAGAATTCAGGAATAAGGCAAAGACAAATTGACACAGTTTTATCTAGGACCTAAAAAGCCTTTCTATAGGAATGGGTTTTTTTATGCAACTTAACTAACTGAAGGATCTTATCCTAGGCATCAGATGCTCGTTGTTTAGATTTGGAAAAATTGGTTTACAATAAAATTTTATTAAAACCCAATAATTAAAGATAAAAAGTGAAACATATCGAATAATATCAACATATTATCTTAAAATCATCTTAATCGATATTATTAAAATAAGAAGGAAAGAAATTAGATTTCATACCTCAATATAAAGACTTACATATCCTCAAACTAAAAGCAGACTTTACTTTGATCTAATACATCATGCCCAATTGTTACAATTAAAGCTATCCATACGTTCAGCTTCTAATGTTGTTCCACAAAGGTGACTCAAAAATCCTTCATAAGGAGAGACTTTTCTATGCCAAACTTCCTGCTAACAGATTAGGTTTCAAAAAACCTTCTTCATGTAAGCTCTCTATGTACCAAAAATAAGAAAATTAGTGAAGAAACAATTTTAATCAAAAGTTAAAAAAGATGTCATAAGAGAAATCAAGGTGGCATAAATCTTTTTTTTGGAAGATTAAAGGGCACCTTTAAGGTTTCTCATATATGAGGGATGGTACAAAGTAGCATTTAAATATCTAAGGTTAAGTTTATGCATATTGGCACTTTGGCCCCTTGTTTTCGAATAATTTAAAAAACTATCGAGTAACTTTTACTCTCTAGGTAATTTAGTCCTTATCTTAGTTTAATTTCATATTGTGTGTGACCTATTAGGCCTTTATCATATCAGCAATAAAAATAAATTTACTCATTAAGAATAATTTATGTTTATAGACCAAGATTGGCATCTAGCAATTCATCATGGCCACTCGATATGCAGGAAGAATCAAATTAGTTTTGACAAGTCATTAAGTGCACAGTTCATGTAATTTAATCCTTTCATCATACCCCATGGAATAGGCAAAAGTTTGGTGTAGTGTCTACTTTTGACCTATTCCATATTAGAATGCAACCATTATGTGTTAACTTCTTAATCGTATTGCCTTAGCCAAGGTTTTTGGGTTAACACAGGCTAGGAACATGCGAAATATGTCCCTTTAAATCATTTGCATGATGAATCCTCTCTAGACCATTCATTCACTTTCAATATGCTTTATATCATACTCAAAAACACTCTTATTTGGTATTTATCTATTATGAACCCGTTTATGATGATCTATATGCATGATAATTCACATACACTGTGACATGGCATCTCAAGTCTAAGGATCACTTAACAACTGACACGTGAGAGTGTTTTCATAGATAGTTAAGTGAAATACCAAATGAAACTCTCATAGCAAGTCATGTTCAGTAAACTTGTTACCATAACAAGCATGCATATGATATCCCTAAGTATCTGTATACTTTAACTTATGAGATTAGCAACACACATCCTATGCATGGAGGCTTACTTATGGTAGTCTTTGTGCATTGTCAATGCCCTATCTTGATAATACATCTACATAAGACGCAAATTACTAATTATGTATCAATATTATGGATCAAGAAATACCTCATGTTATATTAAACAAATATAATGGATGTTACACGAATTAACCAATAACTAGTATTTTACAAGCAAATTCGCTTGGCTTACAAGGCTTACACTAACATTAACTAACTAGAACTAAATACAAGGGTACCAATCCCACCGATTTTCCACCAACTAATGGCATTGGTCTTAAAGTCTATTCAAGAGTGCCAACTCTACTATTCTTTCACTTAACTAACTAGAGTGGACTTAAATAAGGAAATTAAAGATGCCGCATTTACTGGTCTTCCACTTAACCAACTAAAGTGGACTTAACAAGAAACTAAAAATGTCAACTCTACCAATCTTCCACTTAACCAACTAAAGCGAACTTAATAGAAAACTAAAAATGCTTACTTTATCGGTCTTCCACCTAACCTAATAAAGTAGTCTTAATGAAAAACTAAAAATGTCTGCTTTATTAGTTTTACACTTAATCGAATAAAATGAGTTTTCTCTCTTTTTATAAGGCTTAACCTCACTACAAGGTGCAAACATTGTAGGTTTTCTAATTAACTAACTAAAGTAGATTTTTCTCTTTGTTAATAAGGCTTAACTTCCCCAAAAGGTGCTAAGGATGCTAGTTTTCTACCTAACCAACCTGATTGGACTTTTATCTTTCAATAGGGTTTTACCTTCTCAAAAAGTGCCAACAATGCCATTTTTTACTAACCAAACTAATTGAATTTTTTCTCTTTTAATAGGACTTAATTCCCTAAAAGGTGCCAATCGATTTTCTAATTAACCAACCCAATTGGACTTTCACTGGGGAAGAATGATATTATCCTGAATTAGCATCCACTAAGAAAGATTATACTCCATTAAATAACAATGGGTATATCTTGTTAAACAAATCCTATAATGCATGATCAATGCATGTGCATGATTCCTCTTTCATGTTAATATGCAATCATAACCATAGAGTATTCATGAAAAGACAACCTGAACAAAGCTAGTAATCAAAATGGAACTAAGATAAAGCCAATAGTAAAACAACTTGATGAAACCAAGAATTGAAAAAATAACCTTAGGTGAAACCAAGAGTTAACATACAACTTAGACAAAACCAAGAAAGAACCAATGACCTTGGGTGAAACCAAAAATAAACAAACAACCTTAAGTAAAATCAAAACTTAAAGGAATTGACTAGGTAAAACTAAAAGTCAAAAAACATCTTAGACGAAACCAAGAACAAACAAATAACCTTAAGAAAGGTTTTGAAAACTATGAAAAACATCTTCAAGAGAAGCTTTCAAAGACTTAAAAAAAAACTTCAGGAAAGGCCTTTGATATCTTTTAAAAATGTCCTCAACGAGAGGCTTTAGAACACTCTAAAAATATTCTCAAGAAAGGCTTATAAAACTCAGAAAATATCTTCAAGAGAGGTTTTGAAAAGTCTCAATGTCCTCAAAAGAAGCTTCTAAAATCACTGAAAAAATCCTCAAGGAAAACTTTAAAAATCTCTACAAAATAATCTTAAATGAAGTTTTCAAAAACTCTAAAAAAAAGTCCTCAAAAGCTTTAGAATACTCTAAAAAATATTCTTAAGAGAGGTTCGATAAGTTTCTAAAAATATCTTCAAGAGAGGCTTTTTAAATCCTTGGAACTATCCTCAAAAGAGGCTTTTAACATCTTTGAAAACATCTTTAAGAGAGGCTTGTGAAATCTCTTAAAACATTCTTAAGGAAGGCTTTTGTAAGCTTTGAAACATGTCTTTAAGAAAGGCTTTAAAATTTCATATGAAACATTTATCTATATCACAATTCAAAATCTCTATTGAAAATATATTGCAATACACAATATAATATGCCATAAATTATGTCATGAAAGGTTGTTTTTTGTATGCAATGATACTATAAATGTTATGCAATGCACAAATTATGTCATGTAACATTGTGTTTTGTATGCAATTAATGTCATGCAATGCCAATACCTTATGCAAATGCTTTTTGAATCTAACTAGCAATCTCATTTTTTCCAACCACTTTCCATTTATGGGGTCGAAACATCAAATTCATCTCATTCCTTTTCTTGCCCCAGAATATCAACATTTTTAAATAGGAAATCATTAGTGTACTCAAGTTTAGCTCAACCTTTTTTTTATCAATTCCTTTTCCAAGATGCACCCTAAGCTCCTTATGCTCCAAAAAAGAGCATTATATTCTCTTTTAAGTCATTTACCATCCAATAATGTTTTCCACACTCTTATAAAGACATATGCCCCATTTTTTTCATTCTTGTATCCTCATTTTAGGAGCAAGATTCATATTAACTTTTTTCCTTTGTTTAGGAAAGTCGTTTGCCCTTATTCATGACTTTATTCTCCCAAAACAATCATTATTTTGAAAAATGTACTTTGCTTAAAATGTTCATTTAAAAAATTTTGGGTTAAAAATATTACCCTAAAGCATATAATGTTTGTCTTTTGAAGACTGACAATCTATTGCTAAGAAATTCCTAAATGGTGATTTGGTGTTTGCAAGTTGGGCCAAAACATTTAAATAAACGAAAGCCCTGATTAGTCTAAGAGGGCTTTTAAAAAAAATGAAAGATGTGCCTCATTCTCCTAAGCTTTTGAATGGATCAAGCTTCAGAAAACATAGATTCCCTGAAAACCAGACAAAATCGATATTCTTGTAAATATCCTTTTATCAATAACCTAATTAGCAGTAATATTAGCCGTGATAAGTTCAAGATTATGAGATCGATTTGCAAAGGGTAAAAAGGTTTAATTTTCTAAGTCAAACCTCTAAATGAAAGCCAACACCTTAGGATATTCAAGAATTTTTGGGTGTCCTTAGATTCTTTTCTTCTTGAAAATATTTCGATAATCCTATGAGTGATATAAAAATTTATCCTATTTTGCTATAGACTGCCAATTTTTGAGTTATCATTCTAGAACTTCATTTTTACAATTTTTATTTCTTTTTTCAACTGTTTTTGCTTCATCATGCTTTTAGGAATACTCAAAATCTATCTAAAAAGATAATTTCTTGAATAATGGGCTTATCAGCTCAAATAGCCATGCTTGATCAAAATGGACGTTTGGAGGTATGTAATATAGGCCATGGTTCAAGGTTTGGAAAGAAAGGGTATATAGGCCCAAATCTAATGTTTAAAGGTAATTGGATTAAAGATCATTTCTTTTCTTCAAGGTTTTCATCCCTTCTATCTTTTTGGATGACAACATGTATTTATTTCCTTATCTTTTTTCTCATTTTTCATTCTTTTCTTTTGTTTTGTTCTTTATAAGCTTTTGCTATTTTTTTTCTTTTTCTTTATGTTTTTCCATTTTCTTTTCATGTAGAGAATGCAGACTGACTTTTAAAAAATGACCAAAAGGTTCATACTTTAGTGGCTAAGGGAAAGATAAATTCTAGCACAATCTTAGCCCAAAATACCATAGTTTTAAGATCTTTACCAAAATATCTGATCTATTTAATTTCCAAAGGAATCTATGAATTGCAAAAATTAGCCCTTTTGCTCCTATCCTAGGTTAAGGCTTTCTTGCTTTTAGTTATTCTGGAAAGACACAATTAGAAAAAGTCTAAACTGATTCCTTGAAGTAATGGGTCTTTTAGGTATTCACAGTTCTATGCATCAAAAAGCTAAAGTGTTTAGTACAGGTTCATTCCTATTAAAACTCATCAATGTTCTTAAGACTTTTATGTTATTATGATTTTTTAAGAATTCTCTCTTTTTAAAAAATAGTTTGTCATTTTTTTGCACTAAAATCTCTTAATTCTACCCTCTTATTTTCTTACCAAACATTTCAAATCATGCATGTTATACAGAAAAGATGTCAATCTAGAGACAACAACTCTTATCATGAAATATAGGAATGCACCTATTAACCAATTTACTGTTAAATTGACACACCTCATTTCAACCTACACTGCTAATTTATTTTGTCCCATAAAACTTTAACAAATTGGCTTCGACCAATTGCTGTACCTTTCTCTTTAAAGCCCTTCGTTCCTCTATGGAATGGCTTGAAGTTTCAAAATGGTAGCGACTGGTGACATTAGTATCACAGCCCTCTAAGTAAGATGACTTTAAAAGCTCAAACTGTATTGGTGACACCAATTGGCCTTGGATAAGCCAAGGAAGCAACTCCATGTATGATACTTCAATGGACGTTATAAGGGTCCTATCCTGTTTACCTTGTCTCTTATGACCACTTATTGATTTCTTTAGCTGAACAGCAGGTTGAACAGAAGGTATATGTGTTGCATTAGACATAGGAGAGAACAACTACGGATAAAAACTCAGGTAAAGATTTAGTGCAAAATTATCCATATCAGGGTGACCAATTTAACATCTGGTGCATAGAATAAGTGGGGTACATGGACCTCCATAGGTCAACATTTGGACATTTTTCTCCTTATTTCTAGGTATATCCATATTTTTAGCATTGAATGCCTTGCTTCTTTGAAGCTTTCCACTCTTAATTGCCTTTTCAATCATTTCCCTATATATAATCGTATTGACAAAACTCCTTTTAGCATTCATTACAAAAAAAACTAGCAATGTTTCTATAAAGTAAACTGGCATTTCTTTCTTGTTCAGTGGTGGATACACCTAGGTAGCTTTATTTCTCTACCTTTATGTATACTACCTAAAAGTTTTGATGTTTTTCCCAATATTCTACAATGATAGCCTATCTAAAGCCTAATTCGTTATATGCTTGTATTGATCCAGAAAAGCTAAAGCTAAATCCAACCATGTTTAGATTTTAGCCTTATCCAAACCAATATACCAATAAGTGGTAGCACCAGTCAAACATTATGAAAGCAATGGATTAATAATTTCTCATTTTCTTCATAAGTTGCCATCTTGTGACAACATCCTTATTTAAGCTGCCAAATAAATAGTTCCATTATATTTTTCAAAATCTTAAACTTTGAATTTATGAGGGATAGCTAAACTAGACACTAGACCTATTTCTTTGGCATCCATAATCCTGAACTTGTTGATACGATCCATGACCCTTAACCTTTTCTCTAATACTTGCCATTGGCACCATTTTTTCTCAACATGCTTAGATGCTTCCACTTTAAGCTTCTTTGATTTGGCAAGATGATTAAGATTAGGCACTAATGGATTCACCAGAGTAGACCATATGTTTAGCCCCTTTTCCTCAAGCATTTGCTGCATTATAGCTACAGAATAGGTCTAGCAGATGTTAGAGCTTATGGCATATTGACCTTAGGTGCAACATTGTTGCTCGTAGTACTTTAATAGGTTTAATTAAATTACCCCTTGCATTACCAATTTCAACTTGAACATCTAATTTCCCAGCTTACTATTTTCCTTTAACCAAAATAGTCATTAATTCCATTATATTGGCAAGCTGATGCCTAAGCTCTTTTTAACCTTTTATCATCTTCCTATGCACTTCCTCAAGCTTATTGACCCTCGTAGATGAATTATTATTTATCCTCAACAGTGCCAAATGACATCAATACCTTTAATTTAAAAAAAAAACTTACTTAAAAAACCCTTATATCAGATTAGACTCTTAGTCTATTATCATAATATATCGAGATATGAATTTTAATATATCAGAATAGACAACACTTCAAATCATCGTAAGGCCTCAACCATCGGAATGAATTACTTGTCTGAGCTTCTTATATAAGAATATGAAATGGCTGGATTTAGAAGTCACCATCAATCTTTTTAGGCTAGGTTTGATCAAGCACCTATTAAAACCACTTGCTAAAGAGTATGAAATTCTAAAGGAATGATAAATCTATAAAAGTAGGCTCATGAGTTGGTTACACTATAAGTAAGAACTCTATCCCTATCGCGATGCCCAAAAATTGGTATGAATTAATCACATGTATCCGAGTTACATTTTCGTCAATTTTAATTATTCAAATATTCAACCATAATCTCCCATTTATTCATGAAAAATAAACACACATCACAAAAAATGGTAAACATGTATTCCGAGACTTATATTAAGTACCAATGAAAGCAAGTAAATTTTGATCCAGGAATAGCTTGAATTTTAGCTTGGTTCGAAGCAAAGTATTTTTTTCTAAAATAAAAAATTTCAAAAAAAAAAGGTGTACGACTCCATAAATATTTAAAAATTAGGTATAAATCAAAATTATTTACAAAATTGGACTTCATTTAATAGAAATTACAACAAAAAGACACATGGATTAAATAATAGAAAATTTCTCTTTGAAAATAAGTCCAAAAGGAATCAAATTTTATTTAATTTTTTGTTGACTTGAAAGCTTTTATGTGAGCCACTAGGAACTTACTATCAAACATCCCTAGGCTTATTGACTTTTTAAAGAACACTTTCGAAATTAATTTTTAGGCATCTGAATGCCTCAAAAAAGCAGAAGCCTAACTTCTGAGAAACCAAAAATTGCTTGATAGTTTTGACGTTTAAAGCTATTCAAAAATCACAAAAGAAATTTCCTATGAATCTTGACTTAATATACATGAACCTGAAAGTACTAAAAAAAATTTTAGAAAATTATTTTAGGTATCAAATGAATTTTTTTATTTAGATATTAATGCATCACATAGCATGTCTGAACATCTTATGTTTTGAATTTTCTTCCTAATTCATTCAGAATACCCATCAGACAATCCATACATGGTTAGAAACCTTATTTTTTCTATTTTAATTTAAAGTATCATAAAATTGATAAAAATGATTATCCTTACTAAAAATGGTTCGTATTACTGTAGTACTTCTTAAACAAAGCCATCCAAATAACTCATGTTATGGAATTTCTTTCATTCACATCCAATCACGAAATCAAATGTTGCAAAAGACTATTACACTACCCATTCAATAAGTATTACAAAAAAATACAAACCAAAATTAAGACTACTAGAAACATGGAGAAAAATATTTCTTTTTACAAAACCATTGTGCTAGAAAACTACAGTAACTCTATAACAACTTATGATCATGAACATTTATTTCTAATTCTTCTAACGAACTTTTGGACATTCAAATTTCCAATAGTGACACTAAAGACATTCCATATATGTGATAGAAAACAATAAAAATCTCTAAGCAACTCAACCTAGAACCCTAAACATTGACGTAAGAGATATGCTTTAGAGTCACAAGAATGGCTTACTTTTGTTGCCTTTGTTTATATTCATTTATTTTCAAAAAGTGAGAGGCACACCAATGCCACTTACTTATGTGCTATAACTAGCATCCAAGTGACTATAAACAATCACATTAAACACATTTAAACTATTCCTAATGGCTCCCATTAAAACTCTAAAAGTTTAAGTCATAAGATCTAATTAAAATAGTTAGAAAATATTGTTTTATGCTCTAAATCAGCTCTAAATTCATATATTTATTTAAATGTCCCAAAGTTGTTCATAAAACAACTTATGTAAAAACCAAACCTCCACGCACACATGGATTAAATGATTAAGGCTTGGTCTTGGGTTTCTTTTATGGAAACATGATCAAATACACTCCAAACAAACATTTTATCAAACATGCAGAATGCTACCTATTGTATATTATCCACAAATCAACCACAGACCTATTCTAAACGAAATATGGCTTAATCAAATCTATCTAAGCTATATATGCTCATCTAATCAATCATTTTTCATTAAATTCTCATCATTTAGCAATCAATCACAAGGAACTAAGCTTGACCATAACTTAATTAACATGATTATCATCTTAACTCAAGAATTCAATCATTAAAGCTTAGATTCAAACATATAAGCTTTTAATTTCAAATTAAGTCTAAATTTCAGCTTGCCCAAGTTCAACCTAACTTGATTCATCAAAATTTCACCAAAGCATTATCAGCTAAGCTACGCCAAACCTAAGATCTAAAGAATCAAAGGTAGCTGCACATAAAACATGATTTTAACATTGATTGGATGCTTCTTAAACTTTTTTAATCTTGTTCGAACCTTAAATAGATAAAGAACTAAAGGTTTCATCATTAAACATCATAATTTCATTCTAATATACTTAGAATATAGCTCAACTAAGCTCAACACATCAAGATCACCAAAATAAAGTACTCAAAACTTAGATCTAAATGATCTTCTTGTCCGAACATTGGATCTAGCTAGGTTATCTTGATTTTGATTAGTAATCGATCATCTAATCATGCTTTAATTTCATCAAATCTAGCTAAAATCTAGCTTAAGTCAAGAAAATATCAATTAATCATGAATATACATCATAACCGAACCAAGAAGAACACCAATCATGCTTGGCTGAATCACATCAAAGCAAAATCAATCATCATTCAAACATGAAATCATGCTAATTAAGTTAAAATTAAAAAGATAAAAAAGAGATTATACCTACTCTGAGCTTTTATCCTCTATGAAAATGATGGAAAGTTAAAGAAAATGAATATTCTAGAATATCTAAAAATTTTATAAGCCATTCACCCTTATTTATAGGCCTAAATGCCAATGCTTTAGTCCTAAGTCACCTTAAAGTGAGATTAAACTAATCACTCCTAAACAAATTAGGGTGCAATGAGTCTTGTCTCCTAGATGAGCACATTTTGCACATTAGTCACATGTGTAAATTTGGCTAAGGCTTTATTCCTAAGCTTATCTTGTACAAGTTTTTGTGACATTCAAATGATCATGATAGTAACAATGCAATTGAATGTTCCTCCTTGCAGTAAAAATATCCCTTAATGACCTTTCCTTGAAAATTTTGGAATTTCACACTCGAGACCTGTTTGATCAAACCATTTGGAATTTCGAACACCTTAGTTCCTAAGGCCTGTACATAACCCAATCTTAATTTCTCTTTCTTGAACTGAAGTCCATATTAAATTTCATTTTGGTGTAATCAATTTTAAAATCCAACATTGACTTGTTAAAGTTGATTTTAACTATAGTTGACTTTTCACTCACTATTCACTTTTGATTTTGACTTTTAAAACAAGTCTCATTTTTCATCCAAATGACCTCAATAATCATTTTAATCACTTTAAGAGACATAATTTAGTCAATTCTTGTCATTCTTAGATTTTTTGCTCCTGGGTCTTTGTTTTCTGAATCTAACTCTTACCCACTAAATGGAATAATTAAGCTCATATGCCTTCTGCTATTAAACTAAGCTCATGAAATTCCAAAACCTCAATTAGACCTTGCTATCACCAATAACTAATCTGAGAGGACTTGGACAAAGGAAATTTCGATAAATGCTTAAAACCAAAGAAAAACGTCATTCATAGGAAGCATGTTATGAACTAAAGTTTGCATGTATGCAAATGAGTATAAATATGTTATTAATGCAACACATAAAAGTTATTATTAAGCAAAAATTACCCAAAAAAACTTTAAGACACTACAGTACCTTTAAGGCAAATAATTAATCTCATTATAAGTAACTAGACGCATGAACGTTATTATTTTCCTAATGCACTAATGATGGTGCCATGATGCATAAAAAAATGAAAAAGGAAAGCAAAGTCATGGGTTAGTCACATAAAGCATAAGGACATATTATTATAAAACATCTTTGATATTCCAAATGATTTTAAAAATTATATTCCTAGGCCTCGTGACATTCTCGAAATCAAAAAGACATATTCATTTTCGTATTAAGGTGCGTACCTTATAATTGTACTCTAAAAAATATTTACTGTATCTGGATAATATAACAACTTGCCCTGTCAATAAATTGTCTTAATTTAAGGCATTGATTCCTTTGTAAGGACACTTTTGAGATCACATAATCATGGTGCCTTTAGTGTCATCATTAGCCATCAATATGATGGCATAATGGTACATCAAAAACATACTCGACACTTTATTGTAAGCTTATGGTGTCAACAATTCAAAAACACGAGCCGAGGTGTCCATTCATCATTGCTCGACTTATTTCACGTGTATATTTAGGCATTCGTCTAATAGTATAATGATTTACAATCATATCTCAGTGATCTCAATCGACGGGGTGATAAATATCTTGCATGTTGATTTCATTCACCAATACTTAACCCCTAAGCTCAGATTAAAATAGAGTAAAGGTTAGAAGCATTTTCTCGGTTATACTTCATCTTCGAGTTACATGTAAACATTTGGGTATGGTTAACTAAGTTTGGCTCTTGTGGATTATTATAAGCATCTTAAGATGACTTCTAAAAAAAAATAATAAAATAGCTCACTTAAAGTATTTTTATAGAAAGAATTAGTCTAGCCTCCCAAACCTAAATGCCAAGATCTACCACTGTGACTGAGGGTCAGAAGAAAAAATAATTATTAAGAATATTAAATTAAAATGAAATCTATTATGTAATTTTATACTATATTTTAAATTTTGGATTTAGGGTATTTCATATTTTAATCATTTTGAATTTAGATCATTACAAATTTAAATTGTTTTAAAGTTGGTTCATGTCAACTTATGTCACTTTTATAATAGTGAAAGAGTGAAAAGCTAAATTGATTTTGTTCATACGATGAGTAAAAATATAAATAAGATATAGATGAAGATAAGCTAAAAGGTTTACAAAGGTTTATCAGACAAGTGAGATCTGATCCAAACAGAATGTAAATCTGATAAGATTAAACAAGCAAGATTATGGCTGATTATCTTTTACGCTCCCTCTCAAGATGATGGCTCTAGAAAAGACACCTAACTTGGACCTCAAGAAAGCAAGCAATGTTGTGATAGTTGCTTTGTTAATACATTAGCAAATCTTTTTTCACTAGAAATGTAAGATACAACGAAATCTCTTATAGTAACTTTTCCCCTTGCAAAGTGATAGCCAAAAGCAACATGCTTCATTCGAGAATGGAAAACAGAATTAGTGCAAAGATAACTAGCACTAACATTATCAGTTTATGTCATCACATATTAGGATACAAATCCCAAAATATCAGATAAACAACACTTTAATCATTGTAAGGCGCAAGCAATTGGAATGATTCACACACCCAAAACTTCGATTTTGAAAATACGAGATGATTGACTTAAGGAATAGCCACCAATATTTTTGGGCTAGCTGTGATTGAACACCTATTAAAATCATTCACTTAACAGTTACAAAGCTCTAAATAAGCAATTTTTTGATCTGCGCAATCCAAAGATCTATCAAATTAGGTTTGAAAGATAGTTACACCACAAGTAAAGATCGATGGCTCTTATGTTGCCTAAAAATTGGTACCAACTAGTCACATTTATCCAAATTTGTTTTTTCTCAATTTCAGATATTCAAATGTTCAACAGTAATCCCCTTTTTTACTCATGAAACATACATATATCAACAAAAAAAAATAGATGTATCCCAAGGCTCATACCGGGTAGCATGAGAGTAACCAAGTGCTAGTATAGGACTAGCTCAAACCCATAGTATGATTGGAGCAAACTGTTTTTAAAAAGAAAAATGTTGTAAAAGTGTAGTGACTCTGAAAATATTTCAACATATGGTATTAAATCAAAGTTAATTCAAAATTGAACTCTATTCAAAAGATATTATAAAATATGACATAGGGACTAAATTACAGAAAGTGAAACTTTGAAAACAAGGCTAAAATTTTTATTAAGTTGAGAGTCTTGAAGTGAGCCATTGAGATCCTAGTACTTAATCTCCCTAAGCTCATATATCTCAAAACAACACTTCTGGAATGAATTTTAAGGCATCTGAGACCCTTGAAATAATTAACACAAAACTTAGAGAAACCTAAAACACTTGATAGCTTTAACATTTATGGATTTTCATATTTATTCCAGACTATTTCCACCACTAAAAATTGCAAATTAAAATAGCTGACTCAATAAAATAAACACTAAAAATAGTTAAAAATACTAGAAATCATTTTGTACATCAAATGAATTTATAATTGGATGTTACTACATCGTATAGCACATCCAAATGGCTTACCTTGTAGATTTTATTCCTAATTTGTCTGAAATGTCCACTAAACGAGCCATAAATGGTTGGAAAACTTATTAACATATTTTAATTGCAAAATATGAGGAAAAAAAGAAAGTTGTTATCGTCACTGAAAATAACTCACTTTAATGTTTAGCTGCTGAAATAGAGCCATCTGAATAGCTCATGTTACAAAATTTCCTACGGGGTCATCCAACCATAAAATCAATCTTTTGGAAAGCTTCTTTCAAAGATTATTCAATGAGAATTCAATTAAAAATATGAAGAAAATAATACCACCAACAACATAGACAAAAATATTTCTTTTGACAAAATTATTATGCTATAAGTCAGCATTGACTCAAAGACAACACGTATGCGTGAACACTGACTGCAAGTTTTTTAAAGTAACTTCCAAATATTCGAATGTCCATTGGCTACACATTTCACATTCTTTGCATGTTAAAGGGAGGAAAACAACAAAAATCACACTAAAACTCTACCTAGAACCCTAAGATGTCACAACTTAAATAGTCATTGAGAGTCATGCGAATGACTTGCTTTTATTGCTTTTCTACAAACTTAGCTAATCTAATCAAATGAAAGGGCACTAGCTAAACACACGTACTAAAAACATATAAACTACACCCAAAGGCTTCTAACAAGGCTTCATAAGTTTAAGCTATGTGAATCCCATTTAGAAAGTAAAAATGCAAATGTTATGGATAAATCTAAAAAATCAAAAGGAAAATTATTTTTATCATATTTTACAAGATGAGAAAGATCTTATGAGATGAGAAGTTATAACATTTAAAAGTACTTTGATTAGAAGAGTAACCGAGAAAACTACAAGGATTAGATTTTGGTTAAAACTTATACTTTAATATAGCTTTAACCAAGGATAACATAGACACCCTGTAAACACCCCTTTTTGTCCAGCCAACATCCAAGGCATCAAAGCTCATCACCCGTAACACCATCGGAGTCATTCGAAAGAGCATGGCTAAGGTGAGGTGTTTTGAGAGTCAAAGGTATGAAAAATCTTCACTTTTGGATAGATGTAATGACACATAGCCTATATGTATCGATACGAGGACTCTACATCATCAGAATTCAAAATTTCACTATTTTTACTAATAAAAAAGGGCTATGTATTGATACATAAGTCAATGAATCAACACATAAGCCAGTTGTATTGTTACAGGTTTAGGTCACAACTAAAATCTCAATTTTAGCCAACATGTATCAATACACAAGTGATTGTATTGATACATCTCCCTATGCATTAATGCAATCTTTATTATACCAATATATTCTAGGTTTTTTGCCTAGATGTATTGATACAATACACAACATATCGATACATTTTGTGTATTTTGCCTAATTCGTGGCATTTTTCACCCTTGGCCTTATTGAATTAAAACATGAACTTGGCCATGATTTTGGCACCAAAAATCATCTAATATCGGACACAACCCCATTCATATGATATGGAATTCATCTTGGCCCTTGAACATATAATTAACACATTTTGGAAGGTCTATTAAGGTTGACAAATGGACATTTTATGTTAAAATGTGATTTAATAAAGTGAAAAGGTAGGATTACTCATTTGATTAGCTCATACATGATTTTCTTTATCTGTAAAAATAAAGATTAACTAATCAAATATTGTAAGCACACCTCCTAGTAAAACAACTCATCAAATGGTACATGATAAATGCCTCAATGTCTTTTTTGTTAGGTCATTTTGATGGCTGAAATGTGGACCTATTTAATGTGATTTTGATACTCAGTAAAGGAAAATACAACTCATTTTAACTCAACCTCTGAACACTCTCCTGATGAACTAGTCCATAGCTTCCCTTTTGCACCTCCTAAAACCCTTCTAAAATCTCCCATTTCCTCTATTTTTACCGACTAAACTCCCCATACTGATACCATAACCAAAAGGCTTCATCTATTCAGTCCTTTCTTGCTAATTAATAGCAAAAAAAGGATAAAAGTGACCTTAAAGCTAAAGTTGTTTTTTGCTTAAAGCAAGGCTAAGGTTTAAAACTTTTTGGTATATTTTCCATCCATTCTCTATTGAGCCAACCATGTTACCATAACCTTATTAAGACTCTCATGCATTATTGTGGCCTTGATCATGGTAGTTTTAGGATTTTTATGACCTTCTTAATGTTTTAATATTGCTTGGATGACTAAAAATCCTATGTTTGAGTTTGATATCAAAAAGGTGAATGTATTGATACTTGAGCTAGTTATATTAATACAGGCTTACGTCATAGCCAAAATCGTAATTTTGGCAACATGTATCAATACATAAGTGATTGTGTTGATACATCCGGCTATGTATTGATGCAATCTTCATTATACTGATACATTATGGGTTTTGCCTAAATATATTGATACAATACACAATGTATCGATACATCTAATGTATTTTGCCTAATTCATGGCATTTCACCCCTTGACCCCATTGCACTAAAACATGAACTTGGCCACGATTTTGGCATCAAAAATCATCCAATATCAAGCGTAGCCCTATCCATATCATACGGAATTCATCTTGGCCTTGAGCATTTGATTAACGTATTTTGGAAGGTCTATTAAGGTTGGTAAAGGGACATTTTTGGTTAAAATTTGATTTAATAAAGGGAAAGGTAGGATTACTCATTTGATTAGCTCATACGTGACTTTCTTTTTCTATAAGAATAAAGACTAACCAATCAAATATTATAAGCAAGCCTCTTAGTAAAATGACTTATCAAATGGTACATGCTAAATGCCTCAAATGTCTCCTTTGTTAGGTCATTTTGATGGCTAAAATGTAGACCTATTTAATGTGATTTTGATACTTAGCAAAAAAAGATATGACTCATTTTAATTCACTCTTTAAACATTCTCCCTATAAACTAGTCCCGTAACTTCCCTTTGACACCTTCTGATACCCTTCTAAAATTGCTCATTTCTTCCATCTTTACCCTCCAAACTCCCCACATTGATACCATAACCTAAAGGCTTCATCTATCCATTTCTTTCTAGCTAATCAATTGCAAGGAGAGGGATAAAAGTAAGCTTAAAGCTAAAGTTGTTTTCTACTTAAAGTAAGGCTAAGGTTTAAAATTTTTTGGTATATTTTTCATCCATTCTCTATTGAGCTATCTATGTTACCATGACTTTATTAAGACTTTCATGCATTATTGTGGCCTTGGTTATGGTAGTTCTAGGATTTCTATAATGTTCTTGATGTCTTATTATTGCTTAGATGACCAAAAATCCCACGTTTGAGTTTAATATCAAAAAAGCCCTAGTTCATGCATTTTTGCTATGCTTTTATTCATTTTCAGAATGCTCATTTTATGTTTAAATGCTCATCCTAACATGTTTTAATTATGCTTATGCATTTTGTTGCATTTGTAGCATGATTTTGATCAATTAAATGTGAAATACCTTGTCATTTTTTATGTTTGCTCATGTTTAATGCTTCTAATATACCTAGTTTATTACATGCTTGTTAAAATGGCTCTATGATTGTTTGCAAAAAAAAAAAATTGTTTTCAAAAACCTCCCAAGCTAAGTCTGTGTTACCGTTAATAAATGGAAATTAATTGGTCCTCCAATCTTAAGGGTAAAACAAGCTTTCCACATCTAGATTCCTGTATAAATGAGGTTAAATATTCTGATTTTTAAAATGAAAAATCACTTTTACTTGTCCTAAAATAAATGTACCTTGATTTTGAGGTCTAATATCCTTTGCTAATGACTTAGTTAATGGGCTGTTCCAATCCCAAACTACTTTGGGAAAGTGTGAATAAACTTGTGAAGCCACTATCACTGAGCATCTTAGCAAGGACATTTGGATGTCTATGATTTGAGCCTAGTCTTAAGAAACTTAAAAAATCAAGAAACTCCCCTGTTTTGCCTTGGTAACACTATAACCACAACTTGAAAAATTATTTCTGAACTCTCAACGATTTTTCTTAAATTTTTTGATATTTTTCCCTTAAAATTCATTGAATTACCTTTCCAATGATACCTCACTTGCTCCTATCTATGCCCAGATAAAGAAGTTATGATTTTTTGAACTAATGCTGCCTATAACCCTAGAATCAATTATTCATATTTTCTTTTGGCAATTCTGGCCCATTAGATGATCCTTTTAAATTTTTTTTAAATATTTGTCCTAAAATTTTTGGGAAATTCCTTTTCTAAAAGGTATTATTTGCAATTTGATGATTTCAAACGAGTTTGAGATAATTTTTCAAAGTTTGTTGCACATTTTCCCCTGCACATTCTACTAGTGCTAAACCAAATTTAACTTCAAGAAATGATTCCACTTAGAAAGTGATTTTTAGGGATTTTAGGATTTTTCTATTTTAATCCTTGTCGAGCTACCTTTTCAATAGTACCTCATTTGCCCTTTAAAGCTCTCAGATGAACCTGGAATAAATTTGGGAAAGTGAATAATGCAATGTTGTCCCCTATTTTTTGACTTTGAAAAAATTAAATAAATTTGTCCAACCCACCTTTGTTAGGCATTCGAATGCCTCAAAGCGAATTGGAATAACTTCCATTTATGGAGTCATAAACCACAACTCGGGTCCCCTTTAGGCTTGGATCAACACTCAAACACTTACTAGGATTAATTTTATCTTATTTAAATTATCAATTTTAATTTAAAAATATATATTTTCTCCAAAAGAATATCCAAAATCATTTTGATTTCTAAAAGAAGTTGTTAAATTTTTCATCTTTGAGGGATATTTTAACCTTATCTTCCAAGGGGATACTCCAACCTCACTTTTCAAACTTCACTTAAAGCCTAAATTTTCTCTTTCTTGTCATCCGTAGGCCTTGTAATCAAAATATCCTTTTCTACACCTTAAGTGACCATCGAGTCTAAATGTTCCTTAAATTGTTTATTCTAGTTATTTTTTAATAATCAAAGACAATGTCAAGATACATTTTGCTCATCCTTCCTTTTCTATGTTTTGTTATTCTTTTTTGTCTTAGTAAAATGTTTCTCTTTGTAGAGTCCATTTCGCATTCATATTTCCAAATTGTTTTTGAAAATTATAAGGCAATGTTTAGTGTTAGTATCTCTCAATGCTCGATGTAGAATATTTGATTTTTAAAAACTAAATCCAGAGATCATTTTTCATCAAAAATCCCTATGTTCTCCACACCTCTAGGGCACATATGAGATTCAAATTTTCTTTAAAACACGAGTTTATTCATTTATACAAAATTCACACATTAAAGGGAATTATATTGAAATAATGATAAGTTAAAACCAAAGAAATTGAAACCAAGTTAAGACATAGCTAGCAAGTATGGATTTCAAGCATTATGGGGATGTTAGTACTTCCCAGATGTAACCTACTCTCAAACCTTTTTAAAGAGAACTCTGGTGCACACAAACTATAAAATTGGTTCTTTGAGTTTCATAACTTGAGGTATTGATTTTAATATGTGTCGAGTCTTTGCCCATTTCATGGTGACCATCTAAGACCAGTTGAATGAGCGATTCATTTGACAGTCTTCCCTTCCTACTCTTACCTCATTACACCTAATCCTAATCCTATTCAAGAGATATCCCAAAGGCACATCCTTTTTTAAGTTGCGTGCACCTCATATCCAGGCAATCAAGTTAGCAGGGGCACGTTGTGACTACTTGGCAACTCCACTGGGAGATAGTTAGAGAGTTAGGCCTACAAATAGCAATATCTTTCTTAGTTTTCGATTTTCTAAGTTTAGGTCATTATTTAACAATAATCCTTTTTCATCTTTGCCTACTACTCTTTCAAACTATAATCCCCTTTTCATTTTTGTCTACTAATCTTTTATCTATCATGAGTTTTGTCTCTTAATCATCAGGGACTACCTTGATCCCAAATAAATATCTATCTGGTAAGTATGGCAATAAAGGGTGAACAAAAGGTTTGATTGTTTCCCTGACACATACTATGCATGTGCATTTGCATTAGATTCTTACGAAACTCCATGGTAAGATTAGGGTCCCAAAGACTAGGAGGAAAAGAGCTATATGCCTTCATAAGTAGCCCTCGACATTGGCATAGTAAGAACTTCGAAGGTGTAAATTAACTATTCTCTCATAACTAACCCTTCTCATTTGCATAAAAAATACATTCACCGAATCAGACGCATTCTGCCAAGTTGAGGATAGGCCTAGGATCAAGGTACCTTAGCTATCCTTACCAGACAGTAGAGGGATTCAGATATAGATTTAGAAGTCAATAAGCCTCATATAATGAGCTATGGGAGCCAAACCATGTCAAACTATACTGGAACGCTATTAAAATAACTTGAAGAATAAGAACATCTCATGTCTTATTTCTTCACCAAGGCATGATGAATGAATATTATCTCATTCTGTAAGATACATCTCATGTCTCATTTCTTCACCAAGGCATGCCATTATGATGTTCAATCAACACTAACCTTTTTTAATAAGTAAGTGATGATAAACAAATTTCATCATTTACAAAGCCCCATATCACCTTAAAAAGAGTCATATCCAACCTAAATAAGTTATGTTGTCCAAAAAGTGGCTTAACGCATACCCACTATAAATGGTGATAAACAAACATCACCACCTAGCCAATTAGTTCTACCCCTGCGAGATACAATATCACCTCAGTAAGGGTTATTTTTAACCTAAACATGTTGTTGTGCTTTTCGTGTTTACTTAGATTGCCATAACATTACAATTGTCATGTCCACTGTTAGGCATCGTAATGCCTATTGTTAGGGTGATTTTTGTGATTTATTTTTGCTTTCATTTTTCATTCCTTATTCTTGTATGTATTATTTTCTATTTTTTTGGCTGACGGATGTGTCATTCTATCAAAAATCATCATTAAGAGGCAATTAGCCAAAGGTTTAGTGTTCACCAAAGAGTGTTTGTCATGGAGCAATAGTTCATTTCTGCTCTCAAGTCTTTTGAAAAGGTCAAAGCATGGTTAAAAGGTCGACAACATAAAGATTAGGATGTCCTTAAGCCTAGTTATGTCTTAATGATGCATAAGAAGGTTAAGATTGGATACTAGCAAAATGATTAGTGAGATTTGAAACAAATTTGGGGTAGTTTAGAGTAATATCGAGAGTGAGTCATTCATAAAGAGATATGGAGACATAGCCCTCCTACTCTAAGTTTAATTGGATTTTGGCCAGTTATAAGTAGCATCATAGTTTCAGAACTTGTATATTGATGCTTCGCCTTTAATAGGGAAGATTTGGTCCAATTATCGATGAACACATTACGTTGCTTAACATTGAAAAGGCTAACCCGATAGGATAAACTGCAAAGTGCTACAACCACCACCTTTCAAGAAGAGAATAGCACAAATCTTTAGGGCGATGGAGTCATGGATTGATACCTAAATCAAGGCAAAAAGGAATAAGGAGTGCATTTCTTGGGCAAGTAGAAGAGAAATAATGGAGAGTCTTATCAATGCAAGGAAAATTCAAGATAACTATGCTTTAACAATATACGAAATGGTTATATTCCTAAAATTGCTATGTAGAAGCCGTAGTCACATATTTTTTCCCTATTATACTGTAGTATTAACCCTGTGCTCACCATTATTGTCAAGACTATTTGAGCCCTTACTTTTTCAAAAAAATAAAGATGGGTTAATAGATCGAATATGCCTCGCTTTTTCACATTTGGTGTATCAGCCACTTTCACATCAAAGAAAAAATGTTGCATAACTCTTTGCCTAACTTTAGCCCTCTCTCCAAGGTTCTTGAGAAGGAATAACCCTAAGATAACTCTGAAGAAACAAGTCAAGAAGTTTCAGAACCTTAAAAAAAAAAAAGAGGTTACATGGAAGGCCCTTAGATTCCTCCTCAATCAATCATATACAAATGAGGAAACCATAGTTGTGTGCCACTTATGGTATTATAGGAAAGCACTAGCTACACATCTCTCTTAGCGCTATAAAAATCAAATGTTTAAAGGAGAAATAGAGTAAGCTAGAAATGGACATCTACCTCCAAGATGGAAAGATGAATCAAATTATCAAAGATAGAGATTGTGTCAAGAATAATCTTAAAAGTCTGAAGAAAGACTTATGGCACTCTAAAGAAAAAACAAGTATCAGTGTATCAACAAGTCATCAACTGAGTGGGAGGTAAAGCTTGCTGCCTTTGATAAGCCCTATGAATAGCGCATAGCAGAGCCGCGCCCAATACACCGGCAACTCCCATTATATGAAATGGGTTCAATGTCCAATTATGAAATCCTGAAAAAAAAAAGGATGAATCGAAATATAGCTGTTACACCAAAACTAGGCACAAAAAACCAACCAGACTGACCCAGTGGATAAATTAGGAGTACGGTAATAGCATCTAAATGCGTAAATGTTGTGGCAGGGGCACTGTCAATCAAATCATCCGTGGGTACATAAACTGCAAGCTAAATCAAAGGAAAGAAATGGCCATGGTCAACAAAAAAAAGCTCTTTAAGGCTCGTGCCCTTACATTGACCTATCAAAGAAGGAACAAACATTTTAAAGCTTAAGTACAAGATTTGAAAAGTAGACAGGGTTGAGAATGAAGTTCTAGCACTTACGATTTAGGACTTAGAACAATCCCTGCAAACTCTTTTGGGCCATAATGAAGAGCTAATGAGAACCTTAAAGCAATAAAAATGAGAATAGAAATAGATGGTCGGTCAAGTGCATTATAATTATTAGAACCACCATCATTGTCTTATCGAATAGGTTCAGATAGCCCAAGTAAAGGTAGATGACATGATCGAGGTAGCCAGGTCTTTAAGACAAGATATCATGCCTATTGGAGACCATGAAAAAGAGTTTTTGTATTCGTGAAACATGTGATTAAGCAATGTAATCATGCCAGACACTTTCAGATGTAATCATGTGTAATCAAACTATATTGTTGCTTTATGAAAAAAGCTATTATTAAAGCTGTCCTACAATCCAGTTGTCCTTCTCATAATTGCATAACTAACTCAAATCGTTTACTACATTATTTATTCATTCATGCCAATAATCATTTACCACAATGATTCCAACTTATCATCATTTCATCAAACATATTCATGACATGCCATAAAATGTCTAATCCAATGTAAATCTAAAGTACAAGGTGCTTTAAAACACAGAATCTACTGTCCACCACCAACATAACACTTGCAACCATTGAAAAGCTATGGAAAATGACTAGCATGCTCGTATTACACAACTAGAACTCAAGTATAAAGAGTCTCAAAAATAAATGCTAATAATGAATTGCAAGCTCAAATAGCAGAGTTAACTAAACTATTGTCCACCTCTCTAAAAGCTAAAGGGTAAACAAGCATTGTTCACATGAGTAAAGGGTCGACTAATCCTCAGAATGATCTAAATGGTGGTACTAAAGCCACCAGCACCCATTAAGAGGTATCACATGAATAGCAACCCTTGGCAATGCTAACCCTACCAGTTTAGCCATTTATCTACCTAAATCCAGCATCAGTACCTCATCTAATTCATAGTTACTAGGGCACAGGCTCTTCACCAATGAGACCTTTAGTGCTAAACCTTGATGAACAAGCAGAGCAACAAAAAGCCAAGAAGTCTTTTAAAATTGATGAGGATCTAAGCAAGTGTCAGTCACTAGAAAATTACCTTTGGGCCATCAAAAAAAGTGACAAATTCAAGATCATAGACTCCAAATCTTTGGGTTTAGTCTTTAATCTCATCATCCTACCTAAATTCAAAGTGCTAGATTTTAAAAAATGCAATGGAACTATAGATCTAACTTTTCACCTTCGTATGTACTATCAGAAGATGGCTATGTATAAAGAGAATGAGAAGCTATTAATAATTGCTTCTAAGATAGCCTAACAAGGGTAGATGCTCATTGGTATATAGAATTCGACAGGGTCAGAATTCAGACATGGGTAGATCTGGCTTGTACTTTCCCTAACCAATATAAGCACATATCTGGTTAGGCTTTAGATCGTCTTTCCCTTATGAATATGGAAAAAAAAAGGCCACCAAATACTTTAGGTAGTACACTCAAAGATAGAGAAAAAAAGCTACTTAGGTTTACATTTCCCTAATCGAGAAAGAAATAAGGGTCATGTTTGTTAATACCCTACAAGTTCTTTGCTATGAGAAGCTAGTAGGGAATGCCATAAAGAACTTTGTTAACATGGTCACATTAGGTGAGATGATTGATAATGCCATAAACTGGAAACATATCAAAAGGGGAACCATCCAGCTTGATGAAGCCTATTGCTAAGGGTTAAAAAAAAAAGAAGCGAAGCCATTAGTGAAAGTCTAAATAAGTTCACTTAGAGTCAATTTGGCATAGTGTCTTTACTTCTCCAATATGGCATATCCAATCTTTAACCCTTACTCACTAATGCCATACTAGTCTATTCTATAGGATTCAACACAATGATAAGCTTACACCAAACCCTACCTAGATCACTGCAACCTTGCAAAATGAATAATGCTAGATCCTCTAACAATCAACAAGCACCTTGGGAGAAGGAACACTTCGAGCCACTTCCATATTCCTACGAGGAGATTTATTCTTATTCATTAGCATAGCGATTAGTGGCCTCATTGTTCATAAATCTTAGACAGCCTCCTTATCCTAAGTCGTATAATGAAAATGCCTATTGTGAGTATCATGCCAAGGCATAAGGCCATTCTATTAGGAGTTGCATGTTTTTTAAAAACAAAATGCAAAGTCTGCTAGAAAAAGGTGTGATCAAGGTTGAATAAGGGCCCTAACCAAATGTTAGAGCCAAACTACTTCCAAACCGTGCGAAGCTGAGAGTGAACGTCATGATTGATAGAAAGAATTACTAGTTTAAGAAGAGTTTCCAAAAGATTAAGACACCGATAAGCTGCGCATGGCAAACCTTTCTAAAAGCTAGGCTAGTGACAAGAATCAAAGGTTAGAATAAAAAAATCGCTAAATCCTTTTATTGCCATTACGGAGAGAGACACACATTACAACCTTTCTGAGATTGGTCCAAGGGATGATGAAACACTCGAAAATCAAGTTTTATGAAGAGAAGGTTAAGGCATGAATATTTCCATCAACGTCATTAAAAATGACAGGAAAAATCCTCTCTAAGGGGTCGAAAGTCCATTAGTTTTACTTGCCAACTTGTCTGATGTCAAGGCAGCTCCTATTCAGCCTGCACTAAAATGATCATCCAGCTCTCATCCCTTTTTCTTTATAAAAAGGACTAAGTAGTACCATGGAGGTAAAAAAGCAGAACTATAATTATTAAAGACTCCAGTTAGCAAGCTACTAACATTGACCTCTCGAAGATTAGCCATCTAACTCTTCATAGTAGATGCTATGTGCTAGCAATATTCGAAACTTAGAAAAAAGACACTGCCCTAATCACTCAAGCACCAAAAGCGATGCTAAAAAAGTTAAATTTTATAACCATCAAGAAGTTAGTAAGTAAAAAGTAAGCTACAAAATTCCTCAAGTTCATTAAAACATAATGAGTACCGTATTGTTGACCAATTAAACAAACAACCAGCAAAGATATTAATACTCTCACTACTCTTAAGTTTTGAAGCACATAAGAATGCCCTTCTAAAACTCTTAAATAAAACCAACATCCCTTACAATATTTTTATAAGCAAATTAGATCAACTGGTAAGCAATATCATTGCTGATAATTGCATTTCCTTTAGTACTGATAAGATCCACTATGGAGGGAAAGGAAATTATAAAGCTTTCCATATCATTACCTACTGCAAAGGCAGCATATTGCCTAAGGTTCTCATTGATAAAAGGGTCAACCCTAAACATAATGCCCATTTTATTTAAATAAGGTTCCATCGATGCGTCCTATATTAAGCATAGATGTACAATTGTGCAAGCCTTTCATGGGATGTGCAAAAAAGTGGTAGGAAATATTAGCATCCTACTCTAAATCAACTGATGCATCTATAAAATAGACTTCTGTGTAATGGACATTGGTTGTTCATATAATTACCTGCTAAGAAAGCTTTGGATCCACTCTGTGGGGGCAGTACCATCATCACTGCATCAAAAATTGAAATTCATCATTCAAAACAAAGTCATCAATATCAGAGGGGAAAAGGACATCATTGCTGCTACCTCGACTGATACCTCATATATTGAGCCCAATGAAGATGCTTTAGAATCCTCTTTTCAATCATTTAAGTTCGTCAATGACACATATGTGAAGGAAGGTTTGCTAATGGTTGAGCCTCATCTATAAAGGAATGCCCACACGGGTCTTAAGTTGATTATAAACAAGGGTGCCTAGGCTAAATAAGGACTTGGAAAATGCCTTCAAAGAATTGCCAAAGCTATAAAAGTCATCAACCAAATTGACAAGAAGGGTTTGGGGTTCAAGCTAAATGCATAGTAATAAAGAAAGCAAACTCGAAAGAACCGTAAGAAGGGATGGCCTATATGTTATGTTAAAACTTAGGATGAAAACTCATTATGTTTCCACCAATATAGGAAAGCTTTCACTCTGGAGGACACATTAGCCCAGATTAGAGAGGAAATATTGGCTTTAGAAATGTTATGATCCCATTGAGTAAGGCATTTAGAGAATTCTCTATTAATGCAATCAAAAAGATAGGGACTTTAGCAATGGACAGTAAGTGTGTTCTCTATGATTCCTTTTGACTATTTGGACTGAAACAAAAATTCTTGTATTGTTTAAATCTTATTTAAAGTATTGCTAACAACCAAAACTCCATACTTCTACCTAAAAGCATTGTAGGATCATTTGCATGGGTGTACTTTTATTAAGTGCTTATTTTCATTTTTCTTATCAACCTTTAGACTTTTCTACCTATACTTTTTAGCCTATATTGCTTTCTTTACATATTTTCAGGTACTTGGATAAAAATGATATGAATATTCTTGCCAAGATTTCAAAAATTAATTTTAAGCAATCGATCTGTACTAGCGAGGTTGAGCTTGAGAAGGATTATAAAGAACATCTTATGCCACCTAATCTATTAATGTTAAGAACGAAAAAAGAAACAAATCTTACCCCACAAGGAACCTACTAAAATTATAAATCTAAGTGTAAGAAAAGCGAAAAAAAACTTAAAATTAGAACTACCTTAAACCCTTCCACCTAAACCAAATTTATCAACTTTCTCCAAGAATATCGAGAAGTATTCATCTGGTTTTACCAAGACATACCGGGATTGGACACTAACATAGTGGTTTGAAAATATCCCTAAAACTTGAATATAAGACTATAACAACAAAAGCCTAGGAGGATGGAACCAGAAATGCTTTTGAAATCAAAGAGAAAGTGAAAAAGCAATTTAAGGCATGATTCTTTGAGCTACCTAAGTGCCTAAAATGGGTAGACAACATAGACTTAGTCCCTAAAAAGGATGGCAAAGTGTGAATATGTGTAGACGACAGGGATTTAAACTGGGCCAGCCCTAAAGACAATTTTCTTTTACCTAATATTGAGATTCTAGTAGATAATATAGCCAAAAATTCACTGTTTTACTTTATAGATGAATTTTCAAGCTATAATCAAATTAGATTAGCACCCAAAGACATGGAAAAAATGATCTTCATGACATATAGCTTACTTTTTTCTACAAAGTTATGCCTTTCGGACTCAAGAATGCCAGGGCAACCTATCAGAAAGTAATAGTGACACTAGTCAATGATTTCATGCATAAAGATATAAGGTCTATATGGAAGACTTGATTGCCAAATCATCAAAAGAGAGAAAAAAACATCTTGCCAATCTTTGAAACATCTTTAAATAGCTAAGTAAATATCAACTTAAGCTAAACCCAACTAGATGTATTTTCGGCATCATTTTTTATAAGCTATTGGGCTTTTTTATGAGTAAAAGAGGGATAAAGGTTGACATTTACAAAGTCTAGGCCATTTAGAATCTATCACCACCTTGTACCCAAAAGAAGGTAAAGAGTTTTCTAGGGAAGCTTGTAGACACCTTATTTTGTCTGGGCTAAATTTTAATAATCTGGAGTATAGACGTAAAAGGGGGTAGTGATCTGTTGCCCGGCGAAAAAGGTATTTTGAGGATATCAAGGAGGCCTAGAGATCATATCAAAGGTAAATACAAAGATGTGGCATCAAATGGTGTAGTCCAAGGTATCCAGGGA
>JAQSVH010045291.1:0-35092 GCA_029448705.1 Adansonia digitata | reverse complement strand
GTGGGATTTGAACCCACGCTCTCTAACGAGAACCAGAACTTGAGTCTGGCGCCTTAGACCACTCGGCCATCCTGACATCCCGACTCGTCGTTCTTTTCCACACAAATCAGTGACGTCGGACAGGCGGAGAGCAAGCGATGATGATAAGGTCCAACAGCCACGTGCCTTCCCGGCAACACTTGCATATTATTTGCAATTCAAAATTCCAAAGGGTGACTTTTATAACCTTGATTTACTTGCTTCTTTTGAGTTTGATTTGCTTCGCAAATGACTTGTATGCATATTATTTTTGCATGCGTTCCAACTTTTGAAAGAATTGTTGATTGAAGTTCGGAGTAACCAACTTTAAATGAGAATGCTACGTACATATATTTCATTCTCGTTATTTGTATGTATATGCATTATATTTTAAAATTTATTTGTTTAAGATTAATGCTTATGTTGTCGGTTTAATGTTTTCTTTTATAAATTCTCTTTACAAGAAATAGAAGTTCAAGAATATATATAAAAAAATTATAAGTACTGTAATTTGAATTTCATTATTTGAATTGGATAGGTCTGATTATTACATATATATATATATACAGTATTTTCCTAAACATATTAATGAAGCATTTTCTACCAGCTAACTTTCTCGTGATCCAAACTCCAAATCCAGGGAGAAATTAAATTAAATTAAATTATTTTGAAGCCTAAGCTGATTAAAAAAACTAGTTCGTCTTTGTAGTACTAATATATAACCAGCCTAGAAGCTCAAAAGGAATCGTGAAAACAAAAAATAGATGAAGGAGATTGTCTTAATTCACGTGTTAGCCTTAAATTGGAGAGGAAAGCGGATCCCGTGCATGAGATTGTAGTTGACGGCGCTCGCAGCGGAGAAGACACTCAACGATGTCAAATTGCGTTTGTGTCGCTGTAAAATATATATGTTTTTATGTATATCACAGCCAATTAATGAGTAAAGACGTGGCATAATTTTAAAGACAGAGCAATTATTCCCACCGACCACCGTCGTGCTAGCTTGGGGAGTCATTTCTCGATCCACGCAAACGCTTCTGTTTCGATAACAAGTTATCAGGTAGACATGGTTTAATGGCAATCCCTTTAATCATTTAATCAATAATAACAAGAAAATAAAATAAAGGCCAAAAATGTTAGATTTGAAAGACTTAACTAATATAATTAAACTTGCTTTTTGAAAGTAAATCACTTGTTTAATTAGATAAATATATGCTATCTTATTCCATGTATGAATTAATTGAATTTCGAGATTCAAATCATAAAATAAAATTAAAATAGTTGCCAATCCAAGTCCCTTAAGCCAAAATAAATAATAGTCAATCCAAAAAGTTGAGATCATTTAGCCGCTGATGATATGTTATTCTTACGTCAACTTACTGGCCAAGTTAAGCCTTATCGATCAGGTCCACCATTAGGGCACTGAAAAAGAAGAATAGCGATAAAAAGGTGAAGAAAAAGAAAAAGAAAGATGATTTTCACATTGGTAGCCCACAGAATTTTAGCATGTTCGGAAAAGCGAGATCGAGAGATACGTGAGAAAGAAAAAAAGAGGCACTATACGATATGTATTATGCTTAATCGAACTCAACCAGCTGATGATAAAGAAGACGATAGCCATTGAAGTTTTTTTTTCCTTAGTTTCCATACAATTAAGTTACTGACACCCCCAAAGTCAATCTTCAATTTTCGTTTTATTCTTTTCTTTTTTCATTTATCAAAGAGCAATAACAAATGAATTGTCTTTTTCATATTATAGTTTATATCAATTTCTTTTTTTTAACAAAATAATTATGTAATATTTTAATTTTTTTAAATAATAAAATAAATTTTAAAAATCGAATCTGAAGAAAAAAATAATTTTTTTTTTCGAAACAGACCCAAACTGCATTTGATTTAAAAAAAAAAAAACAACTTAGTACCAATAATTTTTGTTTTAAATAGCAGAAGTACCCAAATATTTTTTTATTTTTTTAATTTAATCACTAAAACTACACATAGAATATTTTATTAATAGATTAAAAAATATTATCTGTTTAGCTTTAGGATTTCCTTTCTTCAACCTTCTGACTACTGCCGTAGTAAAATTACATTACCTTTCTTTCGTGTTTATGCCACAGTAGTTTTTTCTTTTAAGGAAAAAAAAAAAAATTAAATTCCAACTTCCTCCCTATATATATGTAGTACGTTCAGACCAGCTGACATAAAACTTTCTTTGCTCTCATCAAATCATCTGCTTCCATCTCCATTTTTCTGTCTCATCCAACAGCTAAAGAGACATCAAAACTTAACCAAATTTAAGTTTTTTGGATGAACGATCCTCAAACACTCTTTTAGTTCATGATCTCTAAACCAACATCATTAAAAGGACCCTTTTTTTCCCTTCTTTTTCTATTCATCATCATCGCTCTGGCAATGCAGCCTTTTTCTCACTAAGAGAAAGGTATAATCTTTTTCATCAACATTCAGCAAGAACCCATTTTGATATTGTAATATTTTAAGAATTTACTTGTAATAATACCCCCCACAAAATTTCATTCCAGATGAATGTTCTAATCTCTTCCATTTGTTTACTGAGTCTGTTCCCCATCTTCCAAGGTAAGGTTTTCGAGAATTCTTGCAACGTTTAAAGTTGAATATTTATAGTTTATAGCATTAACATTAATGGAGCCTGCATTTATGTATATATACAGGGATTTCAGGGACTACATTTACAATTGTGAATAAATGTGATTACACAGTTTGGCCTGGTATCCTTGGCAAAACTCAGTTAGATAGCACCGGATTCGAGCTATTATCCGGTGGGTCACGATCCTTACAAGCACCGCCGAATTGGTCAGGTAGGTTCTGGGGGAGAACGGGATGCTCATCGGACCAAAATACAGGTCAATTCACCTGCCAAACCGGTGACTGTGGCTCCAGCCAAATTGAATGCAATGGCAACGGTGCAAGCCCGCCAGCCACCTTAGCGGAATTCACGATAGGGTCAGGCACCCAGGATTTCTACGACGTTAGTTTGGTCGACGGTTACAACTTGCCAATGATCGTAGATCCAAGCGGTGGGTCAGGCACGTGCTTGTCAACGGGTTGCGTCAATGACCTGAATCTTCAGTGCCCGACCGAGCTAAGGGTTGATTCCGGTGATGCCTGTAAGAGTTCATGCGAGGCTTTCGGGACTCCCGAGTATTGCTGCAGCGGCGCGTACGCCACACCCGACACCTGTAAACCATCTGTTTATTCGGAGATGTTCAAGGCGGCTTGCCCAAAAGCGTATAGCTATGCGTATGATGATGCTACCAGCACGTTTACATGTACAGGTGCTGATTATACGATTACATTCTGCCCTTCATCAACAAGGTGAGCACTAACAAGGATATCCATTATTTTTATTTTTCTAATTATCATATTTTGGGGTTTTTTAAAAGCGATTCATTTATGATTTTATCTCTTTAACATTTTTTCTTGCTGGAATTTTTTATTTCTACGCAGTCAAAAATCTGCAAGCAATACCATCCCAACAACAACGACAACAGGCACAACAGCAACGACATATGGATCTATTACAGGGTCAGGACAGATTCCAACTGACGACAATAGTTCATGGTTACCAGATTTTCTTAAGGGAGAGTCTTCCAGAACTCTTAATTCTGCTGGTTTTTTCCACACCACATTGTTGGCTTCAGTGATTTCCTTTCTCTTCCTCTCTAGATCATTTTATTCATAATCCCAACACTAGCAGCTTATAAGTTAACAGCTAAAATGGAAATTAACTGCTATCGAAATCCAGATCGCAAAGCCCAATTTTCCATGACATGCATTTGTATAGAAAAAGAAGACTACTATTTTATTTTTATTTTGCTTTTATAATTTAGTTTAGAAAAAGGGAATAGCTTTAATCATTATTATTGCTTGATTCAGAGAGCATATGAAGAAATTGTTACTTTACTGTAAATATGAGCAAATCTGGTTTCTTGATGGGGTGGCTGATAAAGTAAGCTCCCCACTTTGCTGGAATTGCAGGCTTTGGTAGTTTGATGATTTAATTTTAGCCGCTATGAAGTCTTCCAAATTATGTTGTCTATTTTTCCACCTTTTCCTGTTATAATTAAACAATTTTTTAAATTAGGAGTTTAAACTCTGTATCCATGTCTATCCAAAGTGTTAATATATAATTTCAATAAAAAAAATAGAAATAATATAAATTTTAAAATTATTCTATTAGTTAATTGATCCGATTTGAATTAAAAAAATATTTATATATTTATATAAAAATACGAGAATAAAATTGAAAAATGCGAATTTAATGCATATATAGTCACACTAAAGATAAGATCAGAATCAAGATAGATGTATATATATATATATATTTAAAAACAATAGTTCCATCATATTTATTATCCCTTCTCGTTTAATGCAAGTGCACAAACTTAATTAAATGTTATTTGTAAAAAGCGGTAAAGTTTTGATTAAAAGAAGATCCGTTCTTTTAGTGCAAAAGTTGAAGAGGATGACAAAGAAAAAGAAATCCATTGCCTTTTCTCGCACTCCTTCTAAAGATGTCGATTAAGATCAGCATGGCTTTTTATCACCTGGAATTTTGAGGAAATTACTTGACGATTTAAAAGAAAACTGCCCACTCCCTTGACATCTTGATGCAAATTTCGAGAGAGATACAAGTGGCTGATATCAACTATGGATTAGTCTCTTTAATCTTTATTTTTCGGCATTTAAAACCGACAAAAATATTATAAGTATTAAAATTTAAATGTTAAATTAATAAATATTATGTAATTATATAAGTTAATTGAATTTAGTATCTAATTTAAAACCCTGAATTTAAATGTCATATCTCAAGTGAGCATAAATTAAACTGTGAGATGGGAATGGTCAGAACTCAGAAGTCCATTTTTCTGCAAGTGAATGTGCATATACCACTTGAAGCTTCAGATAGAAAGGTAAAGATTGCCAAATTTGTTTAAGACGGTTGATAAACCCCCCCCCCCCCCCCAAAAAAAAGCTACCGTTAAAATTCCATCTTTTGGTGGGTTTCGAGCGTTAAGAAATGCAAACTTGGGTAGGGGACCCTTCTGATTTCTGAGTTCTGACCTCCCCAAAAAAACTTTGAAAAGGAACATAGCGATTCTTCTTCTATAAGGGTTCTTTCTAATTTCTAAAGAAATGTCCATTAACATTTCCCTTTGTCTTCAAAAGAGCTCCAGTGGTCCAAAAAAAAAAAAGCCCCATTTTTTGCCAAAAGGCAAGGAGAACTTTGCCCCTGAATGACAGAATATGATTAAAATCAAAAAGAGGCGCTGTTACTTATATTGCGCCAAGTTGAGCATTGGCGGCTATTTAATAAAGGTTATTCATTTTGAAGCTCGGAAATAATAAATGTATTGTGAATACTTATTATCTTTTAAAGATAATTATATTAATTATTTAAATTAAATTTTGAATTCACACATTTTATATTGAACAAAGTAAAAAAAATTGCATGGTAATTGCTCTTATGCTTCACAAGTTGAAAGAGCCCCACAAATTTTGGCCATTTTTGAAAGATGAAAAATGGTTCCCTTACATGCCGTAATGGCATAAAATTGGACGCACGGGAATTAATCTTTTAATTAGAGATAAAATATGAGACAATGGAAGATGATTAAAATAGACCAACCAAAAAAAAAAAAAAAATCTAATGGTCTACTTAAGAGTCGTAATCTAATCTCTAACGAATCAAATCTACCTCTTTTAACAACTCTTTTCGTAGTGCTGCATTTGTTTATTCTTTCTTTGGACGGATCCGATAGAAAGCCACCCTATGAGTAGATTTGCCTGTCTGTAAGAAAATTGTAAATATAGCAAAATGTGGAAATCTTGTTTGTCAAAAGTTTCACTTTTTCAGTGTGCTTTGGACAATAAAATTCAGAATCATCCATGAAACAGCAAGAAAAAAGAAAAGGTAATGATCCGATGAATGCTCGTGTCATGTTGTTTGGACCAGCTTAAAAAAGTCTAGGCCCAGAATAAAAAAGATACGAGGAAGAAGGCTAAGATTTTGTGTCCCAATCCCTCAATGGGCATTTCAAGACCATCACCAAGGCCCCATGCTTAATTCGAGGGACCAAGCAACTTTCGGAAAAGCCCAAGGACAGCGAGCTCAGGCCAGATAAAAGTTTCAAAGAGGGAGCTAACGAGAGACAACCACAGTGTAAACGAGACAAGCCACTCTGGAGCTCCTCAAACTCGATTTGGTAAAAGTTCAAATTTGATCGATGAGCATCAAGTTCCACCTCCTTAACAAATCAGTTCAAATTCGAATACTTAATACCATATTCAAGAGACTCACGAATGCCAATGTCATTTTATCAAATCTAATTTAGCTTGAGCGACTGAAGAAAATTATTAGTTGAACTCGAACATAAAAAATAAGTTTCGATCAGATTCAAGTTAAATTTCAAGTTTGTCGTTTTCAAATCAAACCAAACTCAATCCTGACAATATATCGATTCTGCTTGGCTCGATTACACTGCTAAAAATAAGTGGCATTACTATGAGAAAATCAGAAAAGCATTACCATGCATTAGAAGAGAACAAAAAATGCACACAGCTTAATTTCAGTAAACATAAATAATAACAATAATTAGACACTAAAGACAAAATTTTCTGGCGACTAATGGTTACATTAACTCTAGCATCAAATGTTTTCTTTTATAAGTTTCAGACTTAAAAAGTGCACAAAATTTCTTTGGATTCCCTTAAGAGACCGAACTACAGTGGGAAAAACTTTAAAAAAAAGCATTACCCTAGGCTTCAGACAATCTATAACTCATCCTTGAGATCAGAAGGCTCTGTATCTGCATCATCTTTGGCAGGTTCGGCTTCGCCCTTCGGAGTGCCTGCATCTTCTTTTGTCTCAGACTTTGTCTCTGTTTCTTCAACATCATCATCATCCTCAATTGTTGCATCAGGACTGATATTTAGACTAGATGTAACTGAGTGGTAGATTCGCGAGGCGAAATCCTTGGGGTCGGGTAAATTGAAGCCACTCTCCATTAGAGCTGTCTCGTAAATAAGCTGAGCCGTTTGCTTCACACTCTCATCCTGAAGATCCAGCAAATGATTTCGTCATAAAAGAAAATAGAATGGATACTGGCTTCAACATGTTAGTTAACGAGTGCATATGCAGGAACAGACAACATCCCAGTGTCAGATTCACAAAGAGTGACATCACTTTACAACACCTGCCTATAAAACTCAATAGTGCAACATGCTGAATTGCTCTGATATTCAAACAACACATTCATGATGGATATTGGCTTCAACATGTTAGTTAAACGAGTGCATATGCAGGAACAGACATCATCCCAGTGTCAGATTCACAAAGAGTGACATCACTTTACAACACCTGCCAATAAAACTCAACAGTGCGACATGCTGAATTGCTCTGATATTCAAACAACACATTCATGATGGGTCACAATGCATGCAATAAGATGTAGAAAGGAAAAATCATTAATGCCTACGGAACATGGTGTCAACGAACATGGGCATTTCATTTTCGAAATGTACGTACCTCGGGGTCCTTAACAACTCTCTCACGAAGCTCCTTGATGATTGGGTGCCTTGGGTTGATCTCAAGGATCCTCTTGCCACGCATATATCCTTGCTTGCTAGCATCTGATAGGGTTTGAGATTGCATGATTCTCTCCATATTAGCACTCCATCCAAACTTCGATGTTACAACCACACAAGGAGTGTTGTCCAAACGGTTGCTTATCTTAACCTCATCAACATTGTCGAAGCTAAGTGCATTCTTCCACCATTTGGTTAGTTCCTTAAATGACTCCTTGAGTTCTTTGTTCTTTGCATCTTTCCCAATTTTTAGGCCATCCTTGGATACATTTTGGAATTGCTTTCCATCATAATCCATCAGGTATTGCATCAGGTATTCATCAACAGGATCTGTGAAAAAAATGACCTGGAAATAACAAAGGCCGTTAGAAACAAAAGAAAACAAGACAAACATGGACCATAAGGAATAAAATAAGTAAAAGGAAAGATGTGAAAAGATGGTTTTGAACCAAACAAGTAACTATCTGAAGTTAAATACTAATGTTTTTGCAGTACCTCATAATTTTTCTTCTTAAGCCTCTCCAAGAAGGGAGATTTTTCCAATTGTTCCTTGCTGGTTCCTGTAATGTAGAAGATATCTTTCTGTCCTGATTTCATTCTCGAGATGTACTGATCTAATGAAGTCAATTGACCATCTGACTTGGTGCTGCGTGGCAATTGATACACTATTAGTCTTTACCAGCAGAAAAGGGAAAGTTGTATCCAAAGAAATTAAAGATTGCCTCAAAAACTAATATATGAATGAAATATATATACATATATAAAGTCAAATACCTCTCAAATCGAAGCAGTTTTGCCAAGCGATTTCTGTTGGTTGCATCCTCAATGATACCAAGTTTAATGGATTTTCCAAACTCATTCCAGAACTTCGTATATTGACCCTTTTTCTCATCATCATCAGATTTTTCAACTTCTGCATCCCCATCAATATTCAGTTTCAACCATTAACCCATAAATAACTTGGAATAAAAGATTTTCAATTCGAAAGGCCATTAGGCCACAGTTTTGGGTGAAGTATTGTAAATTAAATTCAAATTAGTTAGTATAAAAAAGCAATTATTACAAACCTTTCTCGTCTTTGCCACTGGACTCATCCGGATCCTCCTCAGCAATTTTCCGAATCATATCAAGGGCTTTCCTGATGAGTTTCTTCTTGATTGTTTTCAAACTGCTATGGGCTTGTAGCATCTCCCGTGACACGTTGAGTGGTAGAGTATCAGAATCAACAAGACCCTGCTCAATAGGTTATTCATTCAACAATAAATCAGATAAACAAGAAAACGACTCATAAACCTCATTATTGCAGATTCAAATCAAATAAAATAACTTCGCATATCTTCAATTACCTTCAAAAAGCTAAGATACTTAGGCAAAAGCTCATCAAATTCATCAGAGATAAAAACTCGTCTAACATACAACTTCAGGTTGGCTTTCTTGGAGTTATAGTAACTCTCATACAGATCATGAGGAGCCTTAGGAGGCACAAACAAAACAGCCTTGAACTCTACATCACCTTCAGCAGTGAAGTGGCTCCAAGCCAAAGGCTTCTCATCACCCAAGTCCTACAGAGCAACAAAAATACACAACAAGGTTAGAAACTTCTCCATGGTGTTTTCAGCAGTCTGGAGCTAGGAAATTTATGGCAAATTACCTTTGCTAGAGAGTGATAGAATTTTGTGTATTCTTCGTCGGTCACCTCCTTTGGACTGCGCAACCATATAGCCTTAACATCATTCAGAAGTTCCCATTCATTAGTAGTTTCCTTCACCTTCTTTGTCTTGGGTTTCTTTTCAGTGTCTTCATCCTCGCTTTTTTCAGCATCTTCATCTTCTCCTTCCTCAGAAGAAGTGCTATCAGCTGTTTGTAGCAATCATAGAGAAGGAAACCAAAAACTACAATCAGAACATGCACACTCTTACAGCATTACGGAAAAATGGCATCAGTAAGTTTTAAATAAACATTAACATGCTGATTTCAGCGATACGTACTGGTTTCCGCCTCATCACTTGACTCATCGTCATCCGCAGATGCCTCAACATCAACCTCTTTACTTGCCCAGATATAGATGGGGAAGTTAATGAATTCAGAATATTTCTTCACCAATTCCTGCAGATGAGAACCACAGCATGTTCTCTTAGCATATTTTCAAAAGCTGAAGCATAAATAAATACATCAAACCTAAGAATCCAAAGGACGGTGACATGATGGATCAAATAAATCCCAAGTAAAATCAGTCTACCTAGAATAAAGGTAATGTATACAAACAAAACTTAAGCTATACTAACCTTCAATTTGCTCTCCTCCAGGTACTCTTGAGCTTCATCCCTAAGATGCAATCTAATCTCAGTTCCACGCCCCAGTGGTTCATTCCAAGTATCCTCAGAAATTGCAAATGCCCCATCAGCCTTCGATTCCCATACATACCTGAAAGACAGAACATATTCATTAAACCATTATTTAATAATGAGTCAAACACTTCTATAACAACCACATTAAGTTAGCAGACTCACTGCTTGTCATCATTGTGTTTACTAATGACTTCTACGTAGTCAGCTACCAGATATACAGAGTAAAACCCAACTCCAAACTGCCCAATCAGGTTAAGGTCTCCACTGCTCTGCATTTTCTCAACAAATGCTGCGTAGAGAAATTTGAAAAAATGATTTCAATTCACATAATTAATCTTAATTCTAATTTAGCAATATCACCTGAAGAAAATAAGTGTAAGATTTATTTACCAGAAGTTCCAGATTTTGCAATTGTTCCCAAGTTCTTGATTAAATCTTCTTTTGTCATTCCTATACCTCTGTCACGAAGTGAAAGAATTTTCTTCTCTTTGTCCAACTTAATCTGCCATTTTCAGAAAAAACAGTTTTACATGCATCAATACTGAAACAAAATTTCTACATTTACATGCTCGTTTTATAACATTTATAGTTGCTTTGGTAATCAGAGTTTCTGCATTTATATTACCATAAAATAAAGTTCTAACGTGGAGTACTAACCTGGATTTCCAGCTTGGAAGTGTCACCTTCACCCAAAACTTCTTTGTCTGTGAGTGAAAGGAACCTAATCTTGTCCAAAGCCTAAATTTCAAAAGAATTCCATTAAAAATTTGAGTTGAAAAAAGATAACTAAAAACAATCACAAAAAGAAAGACAGGGAAAACTTACATCAGAAGCATTGGAGATCAACTCCCTGAGGAAAATATCCTTATTGCTATAAAGAGAATTGATAATAATATCCATAAGCCGAGACACCTCAGCTTGGAACTCAAATTTCTCCGCATTGTTGCGAAGCGATCTCGAAGAGATCGATTCAGATTCCCTAAAAACGAAAGAACAAAACGAAAAACATTTTCAGATTAAAAATATAACCAAAAAAAAAAACGAAAAAAGTAATGAAAAGTATATTCTTAAACAAAATTATACCAACCTTTTTACTACATCAGAATCAGTTTCTGAACCGTGAGGCACAGCGCCCATCTTTTCCTGAACTTTGGGATGATCTACGGCTCCTTCCTCCGCATTTGCTTGTACTTTTCTATCTGAAAAAAAAAACAGTAGATCCAGAGTCAGCATCCAAAAGCTATCAATAAAAATCTGAAAAAAAAATTAAAAGAAAAACGGCGTAAGCTTACCTTGATCCGAGAGGAGACTGAGAAGGCAAAGAAGAATGAAAGCAGAAGGGATCGCCCACTTCCTCATTGTTTGCTTTTAGCTTCGCTTGAGTGGAATTTTCCGTTGGAATGGTTTTATGTATTGAAACGTTAAATCGGTTTGAGAGCTTTTAAATAGCGGAGGTTTAAGCAGCGTGATAGAGTTTTAATTACAGTTTAGATGTTGCTTAGGTTGTACTACTAGGATTCGCATGTGAAGTGCTAGGATTGTTTCGATTGGTTGTTGGTGCCAGCGTGGATAGTCTAACGGTTAAAGTTTAACTCATGGAAACGTGGCAAATTTTAATTGGCCATGATTAATTTCATTGACGTGGAGCTATGGCCGGTCCCACATGCGAAGACTTCAACTCTTGAGTCTACTTGGCCGAAGTGGATGATCAAACGGTTTTGCTTGTACAAACGCGGCGGATTATGATTGGGTTTTGCTTCCTAGCTTGACTTGGATGAATTAAGATTTAAGGATTTCTGGATAGCTCTATGGGCAAGTTTGGTTGAGGAATATCGCTATTCCAACCGCGGACTACATCTTGCCTGTCGTTAAAGTTTTGTGGTTTTAATTTTCCAGTTTTCCCTTTTTTTTTAAATGAAAAAATTAGAAGAAAATTTTTTCAGATTTGAAATCTTTAGACAGTCAATTCTTTGATACAAATATAGCTGATAATCTTAAAAGTTGAAAATCAACATAATTGATTATTTTTATTATATTTAACATATTTTTTAAAAATCTATTGTAATATATATATTCCCAGTCTATTGTAACATGTAATCGGCAATTTTATATCTTAAATCATTTGTTGGTTTAATTTTATTTTAAGGCATATCTATCTATTCATAAATCGGATCAGATTGAATCGTAATTTAAATTTAAGTCTATATTTGATATGCACAGACCCTCTTTTTTAAGTTCAAATTATTATTTATTACATTAAAAAATATTTTTTATTAATATTTATATATTTTATAATTAAATTTAAATAAAAATATATTATATTAATTTAAAATTATTATTTTTAAATCGTATTAGATCAATCCATAACAAAAAAATTAAAATTTGAGTCCAATCAAATTGGACAAATAACCTAACTCTTACGTAGCTCGTCCTCTAAGCCTCGAAAAAAAGGACATGAGGATAAATTTTTAAATTCAACCAATAATATCTGCTATTATATGAAAATAATATATATTATACACAATTAATGACTTTGAAAGTATTCTTTCCATAGAAATTAGAAGATAATATTATTTTATAGCAAATGAGCCCATTAAAAAGGCCCACTTGTTTAAGAATAGCTGTCGGCCCACAACCCCAGAATCACGATATCGATGGACGCTCCATTGTCTGGTCCTGGATGAGACGACTAATAACACCATTTTAGCGACGGGTTTATGGGTCAAGGCGTGATGCAGGGGCAACTACCCGTTCAAAAGTCTTCAAAGTATAACTTTCAAAATCTCCGCGTGATTGCATTTTAAGTCATTTAACGAGTCGTGTTGAACGGGGCAGTTTCTTCACCTATTTCCATGTAATTTCTGTAAGAAAGTAATGGCTCGATTGATTCGAATAATCAAAAGACCCACTTTCAATTTTCCCAGACTAAACGTCGAGAAATAGTGTGCACAAAACAAATAATAATTTCTTTATTGTTCAGTAAGATTGTATGTATATTTTTATTGATGTTGAGGATGGGGTGGCAATTGAGTGTTGGTCACAACTAAAACCTACTCATAGGGCCAACAAACCGAAAACCTGAAATAACAATGAAATAGTTCCTCCCATTTCCCCTAATTCTCTAAAATAGTTAACAGGGCAAAGAAAAACAATTACAGTATTTAACAAATATTTTAATATGATATCAATGAATTTTAATATAATATCTTTATCTTTAAAAAATATTTGTCGGATACTAGTTAACAAATTTATAATATAATTTTAAAAATACTCTAAAAACTCTCATTAAAAAGCATAGCTGTGCCTCCCCAACAAAAAAGTCTAGAAGCTAAAAACGGGATTGGGTTGCATCGAAAGCCCGTGGCTTTGGTGAAGCCCACTGATCGTTAAAATCCGTCTTTCAGGCCTCAATCTTTATCAATTTTTATCTGAAAGTTTTTTTAATAATCGAACCACTTATTCGAGATAAATATTATTGATAATCAATTATAATGCAATAAATAAATAGATTTTAATAGCCATCTCTTGGATCAGACTTGTAGCTGTAGATGCGCAAGTGAACAGCTTCTCTTACGGTTGGCATCTCAGGGCTCTCATTTTTAAACGCAGGTTAGAGGTTGATTTGGATAAGCAGGGAAAATGATGAAAATTAAAAATAGTAATAATAATAAAATTAGTTATTCTAATATTAAGATTAATATTATAATGATAAGATTAATATTAATTATGAGATATATGTTTAAATTTAAACTAAAAGATAATGATGAGGTAAATTATAACGAGAAAAAAATAATCATAAAAAATATTATATTAAAATATATATATATATAATGAAACTTTTATTTTATTTGATATTTGTTAAATTAATACAATTACAAAGTTATATTGCTGTCAAATAATTATTTTATTAATAAATAAATGAGAATAATAATATCTAAAATAATATTCTATTTTTATTTTTATATTACTTCATTCAAATTATTATATAATAATAAAACTTATTATATGTACATGATATAATAACTAAATTTTTATATATTTATTATACAAATAATTATTTGTATATTGATTGTAAAATTTTTAAACTTTACACGTGAGTATAAAATATTATCATATGTCTTGAATACATAAATAAAAAACTAGACAAATAAAATATATGTTAATATGTTAATTTTACTTATAGAATTAAAAAATATTTATAGTTAATATATTAAATAATAATTTTTATTATATTATAGAAAGAAAAAAGGAGCAAAGCTGTAAGTCGGACATCATAAAAGATTATTGACGAAGATGGACTGAGATCCAAATGAACCCGTATGAAATATTTTTAAAGTGTTAAAAGCCCAATGAGACCTACTAAAAATGGTTCTTTAGCCTTTTTAAGGTCCATCAACAAGGCAGTAGATTCAAGCTCAACAAGCCCTTTATTTATTTTTTTGGATTATTCGGATTTGCTTTAGAAAAAGGTAAATATAAATTTTTTATTATCATATGACCATTCGTTTTCATTGGCTGTAGTTTATCGGACGTTAGACGACGCCTTTGTCATGCATGATCACATAACTTATAGATTTGATTTTTTATTTTTTATATGACCAATTGCCTTTTTCTTTACTCCAATTATTCAAACAATTTCCGAACACATTTCACCTCGACAAAGTTAATATATTATTTTTAAATGTATTGTCATTTATATGGATATCAGTTAAAATTAATTGGATTGCCATTTTTTATTTTTTATTTTTATTAAATTTAAAAATAATATATTAATTAATCAATCTCGTTAAACATTAATTAACCTTTGTCAATATAAAAAAAATAGCAAGATACGGTCCAACCCCTCAGTTTTATCAAAATGGTCGGTTCATCCAAGTCAAAATTTCATAATCTCACGTCACCGCCTATTAATATAATATATATATATATATATATATAAAGCAAACATATGATGACATACAGTCCTCTTTTGCATGTATTGTTTTTATACGAGGGAGACATTAAAAAAATACGTCAAAATTGCATGTAGTTATTTGCCAAAGTCAAAAGTAAATATTATTATCAATTTATTTTTTATAAAATATTTGTAAATCTTAACATAAATTTTCACTAGTGTTTGCAATATGTCTAATATCTTGATCTTAAAATGGTGGCTCACTTGAGATTTCTTTTTCTAAATAAACATTAACTTAATGGTAATAGTAATTTCCTTCTCTATTCTTTCCTTTTTAATTATATTTCAACTGTTGCGAGTTCCGTTAACAAAAAATGGGTTACTAATGCAGGGTAGTAATTGATTTCTATATTTTCTATTTTTTTTAAGTATCAATTTATAAAACCAAGTTGAATTAGGAAAGAGCCTTTATTATTGTCACCTAATTACTAATATGTGCAATTAGAAAAAAGTCTCTATTATCAAACTCAAATTATTTGTCTAAAAAGAATCCTCTGATATCTCCACAACTATTACTAGTCACATATATGACAACCAATTTATAAACTTGGAATTAAAACTACTATTAATTGTAACAACAATATGATTTATAAGTAAGAATAATGCTGGATGTTTTTGATAACTAAGTTCAACTAACGACAACCTAAAATTATAAACAAATACATATATATATAATTATTACTAATTAATTAACTTGTTACGCCGTTATTATAACATCAAAACTACTTATAATTTGTCCAAAATACGTAACATAATCTTTATGAAATGTTCCATCTTATTGTATTTTTAACTATAATTTTGACGAAGTTACAAGCGCAAAAGAATTACAATAATTTGAACACCTCCAATTATTTTAGATGAAAAATATGAAAATTCATTGTAATTTTTATAAAGAGTCAAGTCTTTGTGAGATGCTTTTTATGAAACACAGTGTAAGGTATTCAAATGAAAACAATTTTTTAATGTTATGGATCTCCGCGATAATAATCAAATATTATATCCTTAAAAAAATTAATAAATTTAATAAATGAATCACTTAATAAATCATCATAAATAATACAAATTAAATTTTGTATAAAAATTTTAAAAATATATATAGTTTACTAATTCCCTGGTCAAAAAAATCCCAGAAAAGAAATAATTGTGGGTCCCACCAACTGGGATTACGTGTATGGCTAGGATCTTTTCCAGTCCCTTTCAAACGAGACCACTTTCGGAGAACCCGAGGAAGTGAAAATTGGATCCAACGATCAACATCGAATCGGCGGCTGCAGCCCAGGCAACAGTGTTTCCCGGGTCTTCGATAGGGCCGTAGGGTAGCCGACTGCCACGGTTGTCGGTAAATTAGGAGTAACAGACACATTTTAATTATAAAAATAAAAAAAATAAAATAGAACGGATGCGGTAAAATAAAGCGGCCATTGGAATCTCTGTAGGTTTTGGCTACTATAAAGGGGGACGGAGAGTTCGACAGTCATTAAAGTTTGGTACAGAAAAACTATAGTAAAAATCCAAACCCTCTTAGATTAAAAAGGAAGGGTCTAATAAACATTTCTTTAAATATTTTGGTCGTCGATGAGAAATATAGACTTTGATCATATTGTTTCAAAGATCATCGCCTGTTTTTGATTATGGTATATTGTTTCGTTTTCTAAAAGCTTTTTTTTTTATTTATTTTGTTTGACAGATTTCTCTATTTTCAAAGTTTCAGTCAGAAGTTATATATATATATATATATAACCCAATATTATGGATACAATTTTCATGTCAACTTCAGTTGAGAAATCAGTTTCTCCTTACAAGCAACTCAAGAATATGGCAAAGAGAAATAGTGGGGTTAATTTCGTTTCAAAACCAAGTGAAAACTTAGCTCCAACAAGCACCATCCATGGAGGAGGCCTCTTGTTGGCTCCACCACTGTCTCTCAGTTCCTTCTATTATCCTCCAGCAGCTACTTTTCTCAGTCCAACATTCTATCGAAATCACCACCAGCTGCAGCAGCAGCCGTGGCGGTGGCAGCAACAACGGCAGCCACCTCTCCTCCCACTTCCAACCTCTAATAAATCTCCCCACAGCTCTCTCCCTCCTCGAACCCGAACCCTTTCTTCTTCTCCATCTAACTGGAAAAACAACAAAACCATAGAACAATCTCTAACACCAAAGAGATCAAAATCAAAACTGCTGATCATCACTGCATGCAAAGTAGAAGATCAGCCAAAGAAAGATGACTTGAACTTGAAGCCAAAGCAGGCAACGAAAACTCAAGCCGTAAGTAAGTCCTTTGTCATGGAATCAGCTAACCCGTTAGGACCCGAGCCGAATGATCTCCCCATGGCTTTAGCATCGTCACGCATGGCCAGAGGTAACGTTGCAAAAGATTTGAAGAATTTTTCAGGTTCTGTCTTTACACTCTCTCCACCACCTAGCAGCTTGCCTTTGCCTAAGTTTTCCCGTATACCAAAGCTTAGTTGCAACGCTGAAGCCGCCGGAATCGATGCTGGAGCCACGGACGATCTCCGACGACTCCTACGTCTCCGTTGATGTAAACCAAAATTTGCCTTCGCTTTTATTCCCGGAGGCGTATAAAGGGTCTTTTGTGTACTAATTAAGGGTATGCTTTCCTCAATCAAGTAAAAACTTATGTAAGGGAAACCATTGTGATCACCTCCCGTTTTTGATTTGAGGTGAACACAAATTATAAAGGCTTTCCCATTTGATAATAGTAAGGTTGTTTTGGAATAGAAGATTGCCAAAAAAATATCACTGAAAAGCATAAATTGTCTCTCCTTGTATAAACGTTGTTTTTATTTAGAATCAAATATTGAATATATATTTGTATCTGATATATATTTTTGAAATAATCAATCCACAGCAGCAAAGGAGCAGCCATGATCCTGACCAATTTTCTTGAACTGGGAGGCTTAAATGATAAATGAAGTTGAGAACGAAGCTTAGCATGAATATGTTGTAGCCCAAAGGAAAACTACGATCAATTATTACTGTACGTTAAAGACTGCAAAAATAAAAATAAAAAAAATCTGTGAATACCATTTCTCGATAATGCTAGTGAGCAAAGTGGCCTTGATTTTATGACTAAGAATAAAAAAAGAACATTCTGAAACCAAATTATGTTTTCGCTTTCATATTTAATAAATAATATTCAACAAATAAAAAAATGTTCTTGATTTTAAATATGATTCATGCCAGGAACGAATGTTACTTTGATTGAGAGTAAATTTACAGGGATCGAAGTTGATACGTCAGAATCGGACAAAGAATTGGGCAGGCCCAATTTAAAAACTATGGCCCAGTCGTTAATTATTGTACATTTTATCTTGATTGAGAGTAAATTTACAGGGATCGAAGTTGATATGTCAGAATCGGACAAAGAATTGGGCAGGCCCAATTTAAAAACTATTGCCCAGTCATTAATTACTGTACATTTAGCGACTAAAAAATGGCATCTCACTCTTGAAGTATTTATGAATTGGAGTAGGTTTAGGTTTAAGTATAAGATTAATATTATTTATGTTTGTTTAAGTTTGATTTGATTTAAAATATGAGTTTTAAATTCTGTTCAAGTTTACTTTATAGTTATAAATAATTAGGACATAGCCGTTCAAACTTTTCCATATTATATTTTTTTAAAATATAATTTTTATATTAATATTTAATAATTTTATTTTATTAAATTTTAAAATGTAAATAATTTAATGTATTCTTTTAATATTTACATGATAATATATATTATATATGCTTATTCTTTATGTGATATAATTGTTCAATATATATAAATATAAAAATAATATAAATTACATCACTAAAAATAGAGGTTGAACTGAACTCAAGTTTTAAATTTTGGATCCTAAATTGAACCTATTGTATCAACAAATTAAATTTTTTTATTCAAACTTTTTTTTCAAACCTATTATCTTTTTCAAATACAAAACAGATATTAATTTACTTAGAAAACTCCCTCCATAAGCACCTTTCCTGAACTATCATTCAAAAGTAGTATGCTTAAAGGTATATTGAAATTCAGCCAAGGCTTCATTCATTCAAACTCAGGAATCTAACTTTTGAATTTTTGGGGGCTCGGAGCATTGGCTTTTGGGGGCTACGGCTTTATTCAAATTTAAATACTATATATTCCAACCTTTATATATATATAATTTAAAAAGTATTAAATAAGTTATATTCATTAACTGATTCATCTAACTAAACTAATGATTTTGTTTCTTTTTCCCTTAAGGGTTTATCTATTTAGGTAAATTCCATCCATAATTTTAATTTTATTATTGTTTTTATCTCTAGTTAAATCCTTTATTATTTCTTTTAAGTGATTTATTTTTTATTTTTGTCCCATATTTCTTTAGCAATTGAAAAAAATTTTCATGTGACATCTCAAAAGAATATCCACATTAATATTATTATTATTATTATTTGAAATTTTACTAAAAAAATTAAAAATAATAAATAAATATTTTTTTTAATGAATGTCCATGGAAATAGCTTTTTTTTATATATTTTTTTATATTTTAAAAAAATAAAAAAAATTGATTTTAATACGTGGTAAATGATGAAAAGGAGCTGTTATAGAGAGAGAGAGAGAGAGAGAGAGAGAGAGAGAGGCATAGCTGGCGAGAGGCGGGCTAGGTCAGCTTAGTCTTCAACCGCATTTGCGATTCCTCTCTTCCTTTCCCCCCGTTTCCCCTTAGCTATCTCCTTTCATTTTGCCATCTTTACCCCCTTTTCTTGCTCTTCATTTCCTCTATTTTCACTCGCTTCGACTTCTCCAATCAACCTGCCTCTTAGGGTTGGCTTCGTGGAGATAAACAATGAATCCTGTGGATCTCATTCCTTTGTTTAACAACGACAATTAGAGCTGGAGGCAAATTTGAAGGAAGAAAAGCCGAGATTGTTGGAAAAAAGAATTTCAAGATTTGGAGGAAAAAATAAAGAGAAAAGTAAAAGCAGGATTAGGCGATTAGGTGTTGTGGGTTGTTTTTTTTTTTTCCTTTTAAATTTTGTACGGCGGCGGAGGGAAATGAGCGCCTCGAGATTCATAAAGTGCGTCACCGTCGGCGATGGCGCTGTCGGAAAAACCTGCTTGCTGATTTCCTACACCAGCAACACTTTTCCTACGGTGAGCGTTTTTACGCTGTTCCTGAAATTTTCGGATCTTTGTTGCATGATCGCACGAGTTATTATCATTTTTTTTTCCTATTTGATTCTCAGATAAATAAAGACGAACGAAACAAAGGCTGAATATTTATGTAGTTTTTTTTAAGTATAAATGAAAGAAGAATTGTTTAAAATTATTGATGTTCGAGTGAGCTTTCTTCCAACTTTGAAATTGCTAAAAATTTTGTTCTTTAATAAATGCCCTTGAGATTGGGGTTAATGCCATACAATGCGGGCAGATCAGGCGCAACCAGGTCTTTTCACTGTTAATTTAAACCCTAATCCATTATAATTGAAACCTAGATTGAGGCTGTTTATGCTCTATGTCAGAGTTAGGTTCTATTGGATACTAATTTTCTTTATTGCTAATTGTTTGCTTTTACAACTCCTATGGTAACAGGACTATGTCCCAACTGTCTTCGACAATTTCAGTGCGAATGTTGTCGTCGACGGCAACACTGTCAACTTAGGTTTATGGGATACTGCTGGTAATTTGGAAATGGCTTCTGAATTTTTAAGTTTGAGTTCTTGCTTGCCTTTTGGTTTGATGAAATTATTGCCTTGGAACAGGTCAGGAGGATTACAATAGATTAAGACCCCTTAGCTATCGTGGGGCTGACGTCTTTATTCTTGCATTTTCTCTCATCAGCAAGGCTAGTTACGAAAACGTTGCCAAGAAGGTTTTAACCATTGGATATCATTCTTTGAGACAATAATTTTGTGCAGTATGAAAAATGTGTGTTATGTCGTGTGCGTGCTCATCATGTGTTTTCTTGCTTTCAATTTCAGTGGATTCCTGAATTAAAGCATTATGCACCCGGTGTTCCAATAGTTCTTGTTGGAACTAAACTTGGTATGATTCATACTCCACGGATAATGATATCCTTATATATGCTTGCCAATGCCATGGTTGTGTTTGTGACTTGCAATTGGTTTGATTCTCCAAGCGGAGTCATTTTATACTGATGAAATGTTCTTATGTTTTGTACTCTTTGCTGCTGCAGATCTCCGAGATGATCAGCAATTCTTTGTAGACCATCCTAATGCAGTGCCGATTTCTGCAGCTCAGGTACTTATTTAAACATTATTAGTTCTTTTTTTTTCTTTTCTTCTTCCCCAGTGAGAATATGTTCCACTTATTTTTAAAATAATTGGTCTTGCATTACTATTTTTTATGAAGGGAGAGGAATTAAGTAAACAGATAGGGTCTCCTGCCTACGTCGAGTGTAGTTCAAAAACACAGCAGGTTAAATGTTCTCTACATGTTTTTCTTCATATTTTTTTGAACTGAAAAGTTGTTGTGAAGCCCTTTTATTTATTTATTTATTTTTCTGATTGAATCATGTGCGACGTCTTTAATTGCAGAATGTGAAGGCAGTCTTCGATGCAGCCATTAAGGTAGTGCTCCAGCCTCCGAAGAAAAATAAGAAGAAAAGGGCTGGTTGTTCGATATTGTGATCTGCGGAAAGATACAATTCTGAGAAAGATGGATCGACCTTGCCAGCTTCTTGCTGCTCGTATGTCTATCACTGTCAGCTTTTTTTTTCCCCCCCTTAAATTCAAGGAAAGTAGCAAGCCAGCATGTATAGTCTCGAGTCTCAACTGGCATTCTAGGGTTTTCTGAAAAAAATTATCAGGTTTTTTTTCTTCCTTAGTTGTCATGAATTGATCTATTTAATTGATGACAAAGCATTCCTTGGTAAGATGCACGCATCTTCTGCTTTTCATGTTCAAACGTATTAACCAGATGCGAGGAAGATCCTATTTGCCAAATAACTCTTTTCTTGCATGACATGTTTAAATTTAAAGCAATTTGGTTAAATGATATGTATTGTTGATGCCATGAGTCGAAGAATTTTTGTTTGGTACAATAGAAACCCTAACTTGTGGGTAGAAGAAAGATGATAGATGTTAAGATTCGAATTTAGAGTCTTGACATCATCTAACTGCGTAAACTAGCTAAACTATGTCATCTAGCTGTGTAAACTAACTAAGCTAAGTTTATGTGATCTCTGCTATAAGACTATCAAATTGAGCAAATCCTATATCAACCATGCAACCAAAAACACATTCTCAATTCCCCTTACATATTCTGGTCCCAAGAGACGATGGTAAAGTATAGGTCTCAGTTTGATGATTTTTTTTTTAAAACAATTTCAACAGTGCCAATAAGTAAATAATTAACACAACAAATCTGCATCTCCATATAGAAAATCAAGTCGGTTATTGATTGAAATTTTCTCCCTGTTTTTCTTTTCTAGTTCATTAATTTTGCAAAATCAACAATGTAAGATTATACACTTTCTCGACATTCCTCAACCTAATTGTAGTGCAAGAACACGTACACCATCTATCGTAAATGAAACTTTTTGTTAGTTGTTGTTTGAAGCATGATGTTAAACCTTGCATTCATTAAAGTTTAGGAACCTCTAAGGCCTATGGCTTAGTTTAACATTCTGTTGAAAGGAAAGAAAAGGAAATTTTGGGTGAAAACTACGGTAAAAAGAGGTTGAAATTTTTAAATGCTTGTTACTGCTATGATAAAAATATTGATATGAATTAAAATATCTAAAACAACATATAAAAAAAATAATAAGAATATTAAAATATATCTTTTTTAAAAGAGAAAAATGGAATTCAAACAGCCCATAAGCCATTAAAGTTTTTACCGGGCAAGAGTTCTGCAAATATGCATAACAAAGTGTTTTCCTTTTCAGTTTTTTTATTCAGATTAAAATAAAATAAAATAAATACATTTGAAAAACTTTGGCCCCCTTTTTCACCACCTCAAATCAGGTCACAAGCAACAGCAAGATATATAAAAGAAAAAAAGTCACAAGCAAATAATGATATGAATTCCAACCCCAACATAAAAGTTATGTTAGTTCCATAAAATCAAAAGGGTCCCCAGTCATCGTCTATCACACTAAATAACTAGCTTGGCTGCCCTGCCATGCATAATTCTTTATATATTCCCCAATAATTTATAGTTTAATGGATTCAAATTTCTCACCCATTACACCACCTTTTTGTTTCTGGAACTGAATGTAACGCAACGTGCTGGCGAGGAAAGCATCTGAATCACTAACCGGGGTCGCAGAATCGTTCTGCATCTCAGTGTTGATTAATTCTATCAGCCCATGGATTGCAGCACTGGTGATTTGCAGATTCCCTTTTTCAAAGAAATAGATGTACCTAAACCAAAGTCACCAGAAAATAAAAAATACATGTTTACAATGTAGAAGATTAAAGCTAAGGTTCAATTTGGTAAAGTTCTAAGCACTGACTTGTTTAATATCTCAACGAAGAGTGTGACTGGGCCACTGCTACCTCGTGCAACATTCGCCATTTGCTGAGCAGCATTTGCAATCCTCAGTGCACGCTTTAGGCAAAGCAAGACCCTGCAACCTCACACCAAAATTTTTTAGTTCTTACTATAAAAATGAATTTAGTTTTTACATAAAAAAGATAACAAATAAACCTGAATGGTGAGGGAATTAATAAAGCTTAGCCAAACAGGGTTCAACAGGGTGAAAGAACAAAAATGTTTAAGCTTAGCCAAACCACCCTCCCCCCCCCCCCCAAAAAAAAAAAGAAAAGGAATTTCTTAACTTTTCACTGTAATTCCTTCGTATTCTTAGTTGCTTCAAGTAAGTGAAAGTAGTAACCTATTTTTTTTTTTTGAATCTGTAGCTATGTAGTAATCGTGATCTCATCTTTCACCAGGGTGCTGCATTTCTTTATGGCTATATTCACTATATCAGTCAGTCCTTATCGAGTAAAAGGATCCCAACGCTTCAGCCATGGAATATTAACATGTAAGTTGATGTTTTAGCAATTGGAAAGGAAAATTTTAACTGTGATACCATTAATGCACTAACATGGGCGTGTATTGCCTTGGTGTGGGTTTCGTATGCAGGGATGAAAGTGAACGGTGGATTTTCCCTTGGATTGGTTTTGTGTAAACTTTTCCAATCTCAACGTATAAATTGGCACGTTGCGTATCTAGTGATTCAAGATTGCTTATTGTATAGTAATGATTTTGAGCTATTTTGACAGTCATGACACCTTCATGTCAAAGACAATACTTAAATGTTAACAAGGTTCTTTTGTTCAGTTTTGTACTGTTACATTTTTGTACGTTATTTGAGAGTAACAAGCCAGTTCTTGACACAGAATTAGGAATAGAAACAAAGAAGGGAAGAAAGACATGGAAAGAAAAATATTAGGATGAGCCATTCATTCTTGTAAGTTGTCTAAGGTTTTCCCTAATAATTTTGCGAGTTCCAATGTATACAACCAATTGGAGGGTTATAATATTGCTTTAGAGAATTCATTTGTATATTTTATTTGGTCTGAAGTTTACAATATTGTTGTACTTTTTGAATCATCAAGCATTTGCAAAAGGAAATGGCGTTGGTTACTCGACAAAAAGGAAAAAGTTTGGTTCCACATGTTAGCTGGTCTCACATAAGGTGCCTCCTTTTTCTCTGTACGAAGTTCTGCAACAACAATATGAACATCTGAAAATCAGAAGACTTTGAAGTGTTCACAGTCCCTTTTCTTAAGATAGATCGACAAGGATTGAAAAAAAGAAAGAAAAAAAGAAGTGTTCAACTTCAGAAATGCAAAGCAACTTTACAACCTCTTTAGAGGAGACTCTTCCTGTCGTCGCTTTTTTCTCGCAGTTCAGAAGTTCAGGTTTAGGCTGGATTAATTATTCTGCTTAGTTTTCAAGGGAAAACTCGTATAACAGGCCCAACTGACCAACCCAAGAAATCTAAACGGTCTCGTTTAACACCCCAGACGCCATCTCAAGTGGATTTTCACTGCCGACTGCTGTGACGAAAACAGAGATTCAAACTGAGACGATCAGTGCGTCGGGTTCTGATCAGTCCTGTGAATGTTATAGATTCTGAGTAAAATGTTTACAAATTTTAAAAGCTTGAATTTTGGTGGAAATTGTTCGATTCAGTTCTCTTTTAACACATTTTGACGAATATTTGGCGAGATTGAAAAGCTTTGCTTCATTAAATAAATGAAATTATGGTTTTCAATTTTACTTACAAAAAAAAAAACTTTTAATTTGTAAAAAAATGGAGTAGACAAACCGAACCATCCGCTTTTGTTGTACTACATTCAATAGCTTGAGGCGGCGTACTTTCTTCATCTACAAATGCTTCATTCAAAAGAGTCCAATTTATTCATTCTAATCTATATCTCAATCTCCATTTTTAACAGCTCAATTTTCATTCACGGGAAACGTACGTAACCTCAAAAAGATGGATTTTGTTTTTGTTTCAATTACTTCTTGCTATTTTTCTCTTTTAAATGAAAGAAAATTGCTGCCTCTTTCCCTTTCTTGCAGGCTTGAAGGCAAAGTTCTGAATCTTGGGGACGAGATAAAGAAGGATACTTTTACCGTTACGAATGGGTTCTCGAGTTTGCAAACTACAAGGGTTCAAATCGTTAACTCGGTACGAAGTGAAGATATCGTATCCAGCTTCTGCTAAGTAAATTCTTTTCTATTGGTTTTTGCATGTTTGTGTGGCATTTTCATTTTTCCCAGAAAACTTTGATCTTTGCTTTTGTTGGAATATATCAGATTCCCGCTAGTTTTTCTTTGTAACTGAAGAAGGGGAACTCAGATTCTGGGTTTAAGAATAACAGAAGACTATTGAATACAGAGAAGTTGATATTCAAAGCTGATAGTCTTGACATGATTCATGATCAGGTTTTGAATTTTGATTACACTGCTGAATTATTTTCAATGTAATTTCTTTTATACCTTGCCCGAAATATATATATATATATATATAGCTGTGCTATAGAACTTTGTTGTTCTCTATTTTCTTATATATTTTTAGTACAAGAATGTAATCCTTCAAATATATTTTAGTTATATGAAAAAAATTTTAAAAATTAAATATATCTATATTTGATATGTATCAGTATTCAATATTCGTACCCAAATTTGAATAATATAGCTAAAGAAATTGAATTTTGCTCAGGGTGGACTCTACGTTTTGGTGACTGTGGAGCCTGAAGGATTGGTTGCAATAGCCAACACAAAGGAGAGAGAGTTCATCATCTTTAATATTGGTAAACCAACTCTTTCCTCGCTTGAGAACTTAAATAAAAAATAGTTAATAGCAGCATGATCATATATGCACATTTTTTACCTATTGACATGTGATAGAATTGTAGACAATCAATTGAAATTTAATCTGCAAAATAATTTGAATTATTGAAAGCATCATCGTGGCAAAAGTCGTAATGCTAGAAACAGAACTTTTCCTTCTTCAAATGCAAAATCGATTCTGATTTTTACTTGTTTCTGTAGCCTGTTTGTTTTCCATCTCAATAAATACTCTTTTGTATTGCTCCCTTTTGATTTATATCGCTCTTCTGAAAATAGCATATGACTGACAAAAATTCTTCATTTTTCCACTCTGCGATGAACTGTTTTTAGGCATTCCTTACAAAGCTTGGTGGATTGTATTCTTTGCATTGCTGGGTTTAGGATTGGCATTGATTATTCCTTGCTATCTTCCATCATATCTACTTGATGGTCAGAATGTTGCCAGGCAGCCCTGAGCTGAGACTTTTCTTTAAGATCCTTGCGGAACGGGCTAATTGTATATATCGTTGCCCCCATTTTCTCACTGTGGACCATTTGTTAATTGTTTATAACGGAAGATCCGTTTCTTTCACAAACTTCTCAGTATTGTAGCAACTTTTTGGAAAGTCAAACATTTGCCCTTAAAGCCGTAAATGGTTGTTTATGTTTTCAGAACCACGATATTGCTAAGATGCAGTAAATCTTTTTCGATTGTCAGCAATCTTGATAATCATGACACAACGAAAATAGATGGTTTAAATACTTATTTTACTTCTTAAAAAGTGGATTCTAAAACTTGCAAATTTCACTTTCTTAATTCTCCTTGAAAATAAAAACTTAGTTAAATATTCAACATTGAATTTGTTTCTATAAAAGCAATTTTATATTTAGCCATTGGGGTAAATTCTTTAGTACCCCTTGAGAATTTTACACACAAGCCTATTTCCAAGTTCTTCGCCATCTATTTTTAGTAGATCATTATTATCAATGGGCTCAAGCAGGATTACTTTGGGGCCTTACTTAGCCCATTACTTGGAAAAGAAAACCGAGCCCATTTCAGTGAGACATCATCGGCTAGCCGACAAGACAGCATGACCGTAGCCTCTTCTCTAACTAGGGATACGCTCCTCCCTTCCCCTCCCTCTTCAGATCTCAAAGAAGGAAAATTTTGAAAAAGTATTCCACGTGGCACAACGTAGTAATTCGACCGTTGCGAGTGGGGCTGCCTCCTATCCCTCCCCAAACGTACAACCCCTCTTTTCTTTTTGTGTTTTTCGGTCTTCTTCTCCATCAAATAATAATTTTTGATCGGTCATTTTCTCACTCGGCCTCTCCCACAAGATTAAAAAAGAAATCTTGATCTCTCTCTTTTTTTTTTTCCCTCTAACAATGGCGATCGCTGAGACCAACACCCAGCAACAAGAGAACGTAAAGATTTTTCTTTCATTTTTGTTCTCATTGTTTTTCTTGGGACAATAATTCCATTTTTTTTCTTTTTCATCCTCCAAGAACCAAACAAACCCCCGGTTTTCGGGGTTTTTTTTTTCTTTTGTAGAGGATAGAAAGTTTTGAAATGGGTTTTTTCTCTGTATAAAAAGTTTCAATTCTCAAACAGGTTTATTTCTAGGGTTCTAACGGCAGATTTGGGAATTTTGACAATTTTAGCGGATTTTGAAGCATTGGAAACTTTATTGATTTGACTATCTTGTTTTTGAGACAATGTTGGGAATTTTGGTTACTTTTGTTTTAATTTGTTTATATCCATTTTTGACAGGTTTCTTCAGAGGCTTCAGCAGTTGAGAAGAAAAGATGGACGCTTAGCGATTTTGACATTGGGAAGCCTCTTGGACGAGGAAAGTTTGGTCACGTTTATTTAGCTAGAGAAAAGAGGGTCTGTATCTTTCACTTCTTTTTTCTTTTTTTCCTTTTCTTTCATTACTTTTGTTTTTTGGCTAAGAAATATGATGAAAATTGAAGGAATTTTTTTAATTATCTGGTGAAGATAAACTAGGCAATTTCAAAGTTCAAACATTGACATATTCATACAATATTATTATTTATAATTCTAGTACTAGGCTGATCCATACTTACTTTTGGAACAGAGCAATCATATCGTGGCACTCAAGGTGCTTTTTAAAAGCCAACTGCAACAGTCTCAAGTTGAACATCAGCTACGTCGTGAAGTCGAAATACAAAGTCACCTTCGCCATCCCAATATACTGAGGCTTTATGGTTATTTCTATGATCAGGTACAGAGGCTAATATTGATGTTTCCATTTATGTAATTAATTGAAAATGGTGCTGCATGAATTAACATTTTGCTTTTTTTTTTCCCCCTCTGGATACTAACTTTTACAGAAACGTGTTTACCTGATACTGGAGTATGCAGCCAAGGGTGAACTTTACAAGGAATTGCAAAAATGTAAATACTTCAGTGAAAGACGAGCAGCTACTGTGAGTTCTTTTTCCTTTTTTTGGCTAATCATTTCCTGTGATAGTCCGTAATGCATAATGAGTTATATGTGACAGAAAAAGGCTAATTTGATGCTTGGTTTGTAATGCTTGTGTTGTTTGTTGCAGTATGTTGCATCTTTAGCTCGGGCACTCATTTATTGCCATGGAAAGCATGTAATACACAGAGACATCAAACCTGAGAACCTGTTAATTGGTGCACAGGTGATTCCTAATCTATGGCTCAAATTATTTGGTTTTTTCGATGAACGTTTTATAGTACTTATCTTGTCAACTGGGATTCCTTGCCAGGGTGAACTTAAGATTGCTGATTTTGGATGGTCGGTGCACACATTTAACCGTAGGCGGACAATGTGTGGCACGCTTGATTATCTCCCTCCAGAAATGGGTATGTACTAAACCATAGAAGTAAGGAATTAGCTGTAATGCTTCTGCAGTTATCATCTTCTTGCTGGTTTAGCTTGTTCTTATCAAGAAGTTCTAGTCTATATACGTTTGTGTCAAAAAAATGTAACTTCATCGGTACTGGAAACTGTTAGAGTAAGACAAAACTAAGTTTCACCTCATTTTTATGTTCTCCACAGTTGAAAGTGTAGAGCATGATGCTAGTGTAGATATCTGGAGCCTTGGTGTGTTGTGCTACGAGTTTCTTTATGGAGTCCCTCCTTTTGAGGCCAAGGAGCACTCTGACACTTATAGACGGTAAGTTTGGGATGCAAAACAGGAGAATGCGATGAAATCTTTTGGTTATTTTCAATTTTGCGTTTAGGAGATGCATATAAATGATGTGCCTAACTGCTGTTTGTTCTTTTTTGGACCGCTGCTAACCTATCTTTTCCATAATACCCTGTCCACAGGATTGTGCAAGTGGATCTAAAGTTCCCTCCTAAGCCAATAGTTTCATCCGCAGCTAAGGACCTCATTAGTCAGGTGTTTGTTTTTGGTTGCTTTTATAACTTGCAATATAAATATAACAACAAATTTCATATATACTGAGGGTTTAACTTTATTTACAGATGCTTGTCAAGGATTCTTCCCAACGCCTGCCACTGCATAAGCTTCTTGAGCATCCGTGGATTGTTCAGAATGCTGACCCATCTGGCATCTATAGAGCTTAAGATACATCTGCTCCTTTTTTTTTTTCTTGTGAGGATGATTGTGCAAAAGATGGTTTCAAATTAAATGTTCTCGTCCTTAACTACTTGAATCCTTACTTTGCACGAGTCTTCAAGCATTGTAGGAATAACAACATTGTTTTGTTAAAATCTATTGTAATTCATTTGTATCTTAAATTACTATGATTTGTTCTTTTGGGATATGCAACTTTTTTCCTTTTTTGGTTGTTTTGAGTGGTATCTTCGCGATCACCAAGAATTCAAACCCGTGTCTTACTTGCTACTGAAGGCATGGGTTCTCGGGGTACGAAGGTTCAAGATTAAGAATACAACAATGGCTGTGCTTGTTTTGGTAGTGCAAAGTAGACACCATCTTTGTTCCTCAGTGATCTGTTTTATGCCCTGCGTTTGGAAAACGAGAAGGGGGTATGCAACTGACAAGGATATATCTGCAATTTCTGTTTCTTATGGTTTCTTTAGGTCCCAATCACTGATAGGCTGAGAAAAAGAAAAAATTCAAGAAAACCGAATTTGCGTGGTTCAGTTTTATTGAATTCGATATCTGTTTGATTCTCTCTTTATTGAATTTGATACCAATTTGAACTGTTACTATCGAATTCAAATAAAATCCAGTATCGATTCTAACGGTTTTTATTGAATTCTATATCAATTCGTAACTGTAATTTTCAATTATTAACTTCTGTTCAAATAATAATTAAATATATTTTAATTACGTTGAACATAATTATTCAAACCGAATTCTATTTTTAATACAAAAATTAATATTTTATTTAGTAAAACTTAAAAATTCTATAAAAATATTTTTAAAATAAAAAAAAGGATAAACCAATCCAATAGATTGTGATTCTAAACAGTTTGAACATATATATATATATATAAATATAATTTTCAATTCGATTTTGATGTGGTTTTAAAAACGAAAATACTACACATTTACAACATTTTTTTTTCAAACCAAAGAGTTACCACCCCAATTACTCACCCCAAAAAACCTGAAATATGTCGAACAAAATTTTCACACACAGCTTCTCACTTCCAACAATAATAGCCATTTGGGATTCTCTTGCAACATTGAAAACATGTCACGAAGGAACACGAGAGACTATCTAAGCCTGCATTACTAAGAGATTAAGCTATAAACACAAGAGACAATCACTACTTTCACTTGCACGGCAGTATAGATTAAGCTGATTACACGGCATGTGAGCAAATATTGGGTTCCCAATGTCAAAGCAATTCCACACCAAATCCTCTAACCATATATATTTCATACAAAAGGAGAAATAACTACTCGATTTCGAAAGTTTACGCAAGCCTGCATTACCCTTTAGCCAAATATTTGGGGACAAATGACTGTTAACTATGATTGGCAATTTGACAGACTATAACAGAAGAGGTAATGAACTTTGACACTACTCGATGCAACTTTCATGCCATACAGGGTTCGTCCTCAGTTATCGACTTCCTGTCTTTGCAGTTTTCCCCATCCAACAAGATGGTTGCAGGTGGTTCCTCTTTCTTGGCTTCAGCAATATCTCTGGGGTTCAAGAAGCTTGGCTGGTTCGTTGAAGACAGCAGCCTCGCCCACATCCTGTCGGTAATGACAACCTTGTTCTGTTTCTCAATGATGCGCTGCGTATTAAAATTCCAACGGAAAAAAATATATCAACTGTAAGCCTTTCTGTAAGACCATGAAAAAACAAAAACATCTTTTGTTTAAACAAATTTAGAAAGGAAAACCAATGCAAGTATTAAAAACATAGTTGGAGAAAGAATGCAGCTCTCCAAAACGATCATTGTTCATGCAAGTAATTCCAAAAAAAAATAAAATCAATGACTAACCCTATATTATGTGCTAATCTTACTTTCCTTTTATTCAACTTTTTTCCCTGGTTTGTCTCAAATAAATTGGAGGGACCACAGGTTCATGGTTAATGGCTTTTAATGGACACTTGGACAAGAATTTATAACATTAAATGATGTTCTTCGGACTTGGGTATAAATATGGATATGGGTATTTTCATTTTTTAAAAGTTTTTTTTATGTATTTAGAAGGTTAAATGTCCATACCCATGTCCGGATATGCATCGAATACAGGTGTCAGACAAGGATACTTCAAAAAAAATGAAAAATCAAAATAATATGGCATTAAGCTGTGTTCACTAACAGAGAAGTTATTATAGGTGCAGAGAAACATACGTAAAATGGAATGTAAGCATGTCTGCCATTGACAGGGCCAACCGTGAAGCCTGTATACCCTGCCATTGCTCCATGAATTGCACTATGAGCAAGTAGAGTGCAGTAGACATTATCAGAAGCAATGCTAGGAATAGCCCGAATCATGTACGTAGGATCTGCAAGCCCAATTTCTCAAGTCAAACATTTTGCACGTTCTTAAAAAGGTTGAATTTAGTCAGAAGAAAGTAAACAAGAAGCAGACGAGACATTAACCTATATATTTAAGATTAATGGGCATCTTCTTCTTTGCAAAATGTTCCTATACAAAGCGACGAAAGAAAGTCAAAAATTTTAGTCTAGATGTTAGACATCTAATCAATAGTTGTGTATCAAAACAAAAAGGCAGAGATTAGTCAACTGAAGGTGGTACCCTAATCTTGTGAGAGAGCCACAGCCCAACATCTTGAAGAAGCTTGTTTCCTGAAGCATCTCGCTGGTCCATGGACTGCAAGCTCTCTGAAAGAAGATCCTGTCCTGCTCCTTCAGCTATCACAATAACCATATGCCCGTTTTCTTTGAGTCGTTTTTCAATAAATTCATAAAGTCCACCTCTTCCTTCGAGATAAAATGGTGACTCTGGAATCAAGCAACAATCAACATCACGGCTGGCAAGAGTAGCATACATTGCAATGAAACCTGCGGCAGCAGTTGAATATGATAAATAAGGGCCAAAAGCACTAATTCTAAAACAAAAAAAATACTAGTGACACCACGCAGTATTGACCATAGAATTGCCAGGGTTCCATATACTATGATTATAGCCAACTAAGCATACCACTTTGGCGTCCCATTAGCTTTACAAGTCCAATGCCATTCTCAATACTTTCAGCCTCCACATGTGCTGCATTAATGGCACGTTGTGCCTCCTCAACCGCGGTATCAAAACCAAATGATTTGTCAATAACCTGAACCCAAGCCAGCAACCCAGCACAATGCCGTCTCATGCATTAATTCAAATCTCTATCAAGTGGTGACAAGTATAAAGTTTGTAGACGACTATAAATATGAAGATGAGAAAAATACCGGAATGTCATTGTCAATGGTTTTGGGGATTCCAACAACAGCTACTTTGAGGCCACGTCTTCTAATTTCCTACTCAGAGCAAATCAGTTGAGCTAAAACATAAGAGTAATTATTAGCTGCACTGTTTAGTATTCAAATTAATTCTAAGAACAGTACTAAAAGATCTCTGATAATGCTTTTATAGATGCATTCTTGATAAGAACCTTGGTTAAGCTGATTGACCTCTATGCAACATTTTTCTTATTTGACATTTATAGAAAATACCAAATGCTAATACCTCAAAAATCACCGCTGCTCCTCTTTGTGTCCCATCACCACCAATTATATAAACCTGAAACACTAAAGCAGACGATCAGAACCAACAAAAGATAGTTACGTGACAGAGCAGTCATTAGAAAAACATATTACATGCATAAATTTAAATAAAATAGATAGGAGGCTCCGAAAAAACCTCTACCCCTGCGCCTTAACACACCTGATTGATTCCACGATCCTGAATGCTATCAACAATCTTTGAGGTATCGTGACCCCCTCTTGACGTACCAAGGACTGTACCACCACGTTTATGGATATCATCGACGACTTTAGGTGTTAAGGTGACAGTGTTCCTGGCATAAAAACCTCTGTATCCTCCCTAAAGATGGTAGCCATTGAGATTACCAAATGATCGTGCTTCCTTAAAATACCTAAATGTAAAATCAAAATTACTTACATCTATTCCAAGAATTTTACTGACACCGTACATGTGATAGAGACCGCACACAATTTCCCTGATCACTGTGTTGAGCCCGGGGCATAGACCACCACATGTTACAATGCAGGCATGCACTTCATCTGATTCAAAATACACCTAAACAAGCCAGTCAAGTAAAGCTCCATAGCTTATCACTGTCTAACTTCATTCAACACAATAGCGTCGAGGCAAGATGAGAATTGTACCCTTTGGCGAGGTCCTGCACGTCGAAAATGCACCCCTCTTGGACTGTCCTTGTGAACAACAATCTATAATAAAACTAGCGTATTATTTAAACATATTGATTAAGAAGGTACATAGCAAAGTACTAATAACTGTAATCGCAACATAAAACAGAGTATCAAATTGAAAACAAGAATCCCGTTTATATTATAAAAGGCAAGTTCACGGCGTTAAACTTGAAATGAATTCTCTAAAACTACAAAATCCAAGCAATACGATAAGGATACACCTTCTGAGTGACGGTATCATCCACATTAACAAAATATTGCCTGCGAATCAAAAAACCACGCAAATAAATCACCATCTTGAATCAAGAATAAGATAGACAAACCACAATCTATAACCGATATCAAAACTTTCAGCTTCAGTTTACTCACTTAACAACTGAGTAGGCTGGGTTATCTTGCAATGGATTGGGGTAGCTCTGCCACATAAATAAACACCGTTAAAAAATATATAAAATTTAAAGACTGAAAAGGAAGGTCTATTCAACCAAAACAAATTCAGAATATGAGTTTTTTTATGAAAGAATCAGAATCTGAGTTCGCAACCCTCAGCAGAGCAATTAAATGCAAAGCTGATCAAACTACTTTTACTAAACAAAAATTTCAAACTACTCTCCTCGATGTAAAGTGATTGGATCAGTCCGAAAAACCAAAAAAGAAGAAGAAGCAGAAGAAGAAGAGAAAGTACAGGGAGATGAGGAAGGAAATCAGTCAAGTGAGGAACGTCTTCGAGCACGTAACCAGCAGCGCCAGTAACTAACTTCATTTGCGTATCATCCGGATTTCCCATCCTGCTATGTCTAAGGAAAGCGGGAATGTTCGATTTTCTCTATTTTCGGGAAATAACTAGTGCAATAAACAAAAAGAATTTTTTTTTTTTTTTTTAGAAAAAACTGGAAAGCTTCCGTAGATGGTGACTGTGGTCTGTGCCAATATATAGGGGTTTATCTTTGGATATAATATTAGTTTATTGCCACCTGGAATCACT
>JAQSVH010044129.1:14518-35201 GCA_029448705.1 Adansonia digitata | reverse complement strand
TACTCAATCACAAAAAGAATAAAGATTATTATGAGAATCCATGCTTGTCTTATGTGATGGACAAACTTTAGTTCTGAGAAAAATGGTGGAAAGAAAAGCTTTTTTTGCCAAACTAAGGCATCGATACATGTATCACATTAAGGACAATGTGATTAAAGTGCTAAATCAAGAAAATAATAAAGATTATTATGAGAATCAAAGTTTCTCTTATTTGACAGTTGAACTTTGATTCTAAGTAACATGGTGGATGTAGGCACTTCATTTTGTCTGGACTAATTTTTGGCATCCTAAGAGTTCAGTGAAAGATGATAAAATAAAAAATAAAAAATAAAAGCTTGGGGACAACTATTGGGTGCCTTGTCACTAAGCACTGGTAGATGACACAGCGCTTGGCAAAAAAAGTTTTTGGGAAGGTCTAAAATGCCTATGGGCCGTATTAAAGAAATTATAAAAATAAGGCATCAAAGGCCACTTTTCATGGTGTCACCAAGATTATTCAAATGATACACAAATCAATTTCCCATTGTTTGTGACCAAGTTGAGGTAAATCAAGAAACCATAAGTACGTACAAGTTATATTAGGGCGAAAGTATTGATATGAGGCTTTTACGGTGCAAAAAACTTAAATTTGCACATGTAGTATCAATACAAAAGGGTTTGGTATTGATACCCAAGGTGTGGTATCAATATAGACCTTGGCAGTAGCTAAAGTTATGATTTTTGGCAAAATGTATTGACACACAAGCATGAATATTGATACAAATCCATGGAGTATCGATATTGGCCTCTAAGTCTCGAGACTGGAAATATTTTTTTCTCTTAGTATCAAACACAACTCATTGTATCGATACTTAAAAGTAAAAAGTACCTTGTGTATCGATACAACATGTTTTGTATCAATGCACCAAGTCATTTTTGCCTAGTTCAAGCCATTTTTTTGCCTTTGAAAACCCAATTTAAACATGTTTTTGCACCAAGGAACTATCATAAAAACATTGCAAACCTCAATTATGGGTTCATTAACGGATTCAAACAAAATTTGGGAGTCCAAAACAACTGATGACAAAGGCCACTTTCATAAGATATAGGGGTGTAAAAAGGTATGGCCGGTATATCTCTAGTTGCAGGCTTTCACAGCCTTTTTACCTCCTCGCTCAACATGGCAAAACCAATAAGAAGAAAGTCAACTAAGCATGGCTGTTGGAGATGTCCCTTGGTGCAGAAGAAAAAAAATCAAAAGTGCCCTTTGCATTATCTTCTAAAAGCAGAGGCTTAGCATTGAAAGAATGCTACCAGCTATCTTAGAAAAAAACTCTTTCAACTATCAAAAAAGCTCTTTAGCAATCCTAGAAAAACTCCTCATCCATCTCCACAAATCCTCTAGCCACTCTAGCTTTAGAAACTCACCAAAATACTATTCCATTGCCTTTCACCTTTAACCAGCCTCTATTCCTGTAGCTCCCTAAAACCACCATTAGAACACCTTTAAAAACTCAACCTTTCACACATTTTCATCCTCAAAGCACCCCATTAGTAACCATATTACCAGAAAGCTTCTTCCTTTCACCCTTTTCTTGTTGAAAAATAGGAAAAAGAGGGAAAAAAACTGAGCTTAAATTCACAACCTTAAAAAAGGAGGAAACTTCAAGCCTTTGCTAGTTTTTGTTACCTCATTCCATATATTTTTTGTTTTGATCATCCATTTCATTTTAGTGGACCTTTCATGTTGCCATGACCCTTTTAATACTCCCATGCATCTTTGTTGCCTTGGTTGTGGTAGTTTTAAGATCTTGATGACCCTCTTGACATCTTGATGTTGTTGGATATACAACTCACCTTACTTTATTTTCATCATCATACAGCCTCTTTTCATGCATCTTTTGCCATGTTCCTTCCATATTCGCATATCCATTTCATTTTTCAATGGTCACTTTAATGTGTTTTAGTATGCTCAAATATTTTTCTTGTGTTTTAAGGAGGCTTATGAAATAAAAATGTTGTCTTGATAGCTCCAACATCCACTCATTTGTATAAACATGTTTATATCATCTCTATGCACCCTATTTGTCATCTTCTTGCATCTGTGTCACCCATTTCCATGTTAAAATGTCATCTTTGCTTGTTTGCATGTTTAATCAATGTTTATCTTTGTATTTATTGTATTTTGTTCATGACATCTATATTAAAATGCTTGCTTGTCTCTTACATACTATTTTTTAGAAAAATCCCTAAGCTAAGTTTATGCTACCTCCAATAGATGAAGAATGGTATGGACTTAATGCTTTCATTAAACTGGTATCCCAATCTTAGGGGTAAATCAACATTTCAGTTCTAGATTTCATGGTGAAATATGTTTATTTTTCCAAGAAAAAAAGAAATCCGTTTTCTTATTAAACCTTGATCTTAAGTCTTATGTTCATTTTGGTGACATGGTCAACAAGTTGTTCCATCATCCTAAAATATTCTGGGCTTGTGTTACTTGTGTAGCATGTGTTACTTTTTGTCTTGAACATTCGAAAGTCCTAGGCTTGAGTTTATCTTAAAAAAATCAAAATATTGAATAATCCCCCTGTTTTTTCTCTGGCAGCATTATATCTTAAACTTGAAAATTATTTCGAGCCACAAAATATTTTATTTGATTTTTCTAATATTTTTCCTTTAAAGGGCATCGAATTACCTTTCTAATGGTGTCTTATTTGACCTTGAATCATCTAAGATAAGGGAGTTAGGATTTTTCTAACCATTGCTATCTGAAACCCTTAGAACCAGCATGTAACATTCTATTTGGGCCATTACAGCCAGCAGATGATTTTTGTGAAATTTCCAATTTTTTTTTGAAAACATTCACAAAATTCCCTTTTTGGAAAGGTATTATTTATGATTTAACAATCCTGGATAAGCTTGGAATGATTTTATGAAATCCATCATGCCCTTTTAATTATACATGCTGCTAGTGCTGAGAAGAACCTAAATTCAAAAATTAATTCCACCTAGAAAGTGATTTTCTAGAATTTTTGGAATATTTTTATATTAAATCTTGTCAAGTTAACTTTCCAACAGTACCTCATTTACCCTCTAAAGTCTTTGGATGCACATGAAAAAAATCCAAAAGCAGAGATAACACAATGTTGTTCCTTATTTTCAACCTAATTTTTGAATCTCCTTTTATCGAGACATTTGGTTTTCTCGAAATGCACTCGTTTAGTCTTCCTAACATCAACCCTATTGGACGGATTAAGATTAAGATACAAAAAATAGGATTTCATATTTAAATTTTTGCTAGTGGAGATACTCTAACTCAACTACTCAAAGAGGATATTCCAACCCCATTTTTAATCAAGGTTTAAATATTCTCCCTATTCTTAAATGTTCTTCTAATTGTGGGGATACTCCAACCCCATTTCTCCAAGGGGATGCTCCAACCTTATTTCTCCAAGGGGATACTCCAACCCCATTTTTACCTCAAAAACTTAAAATTTTCTCTTCTAGATGCCTTAAACTATTTTGATAAAAATTATCTTCATTCTTCAAGTTACCATCGAATCCAGATCGGTCTCTACAATTATCATCCTGGTTATTCCTTAATAATCAAAGGCAATTATGAGATATATTTTGACTACTTCTCTATTTTTTATGTTCTTTTATTTGCAATTGCTTGTTTATGATATCATTTTATTTCTCATTTTTTGCCTTACTAACTTATTTCTTTTAGTAGTGTTATTATGCATTTATATTTAAAATTTATTTTCCAATAAAATTTACGAGGTGATGTTCTGTGTTGGTATCTATCCAGTGCCTAATACGAAACATCTAATTTTTAAAATCCAATCCGAACATCATTTTCGTAAAAAATCCCTATGTTCTTCTCACCTTTAAAGCACATAGGTGATCTAATTTTTCTTAATAAAAAAGTCATAGATTTACATTTTCTAAAACTTATGCATTAAAGAGGATTATATCTAAATAAAGACCAAATGGAACCGATTTAACCGAGACCAAAGTGAGATATAGTTGTAGGTACTGATTTCAGGCATCGTAGGGATGCTAGTCCTTCCTTACACATAACCAACTCGAACCAACAAATCTTTGGACTTTGTAGACCTTGAAATCAGTGTTCTGAGTTTCGTAACTTGTAATATTGTTTTCAATAGGTGTCCGATCTTGCCTAGCCTAAAATGATCGGTGGTGACTCTAAGTTTATGGCCATTTCATGGTGGCTATCCAGATCTAGTTGGATGAGTGGCTCATCCGACGATCCCTTTCCCCTTCATATCATCACACCTAATCCAAATCTTAATCAAGGGATAGCTTAAAGGCTCGATCATAATCAACCATTATTTATTTTTAAGTTAAGCACTCTATGCCCTTTGGGTCGTCTAAAGTTTTAAGGGCTAGGCACGTGGCGACAACGGAAAGAAAAGTTTTTCCTACCAATCCAAGGCATCAATATTTCGTATCCCATTAAGGAGAATGTGATTGTAATGTCCAACCATGAAAATAATAGAGATTATTACAAGAATGCATGTTATCCCATTTTACAGAGAAATTTGATTCTATAGAATATGGTGGAAAGAAAAGTTTTTCCTCCAAAATCGAGGCATTAGAATCATGCATCTCAATGAAAGGAATGTAATTATTGACCAATCAAAAAAAGAGTGCAGATTATTACAAGAATCTATGTTTGCCCATTTGATGGATAAACTTTGTTTCTAGCCAAAATGGTGGAAAAAAAACCAAAAAAGCATTGATACTGTGTATCCCAGCAGGGAGAATGTGATCATAGTACCCAATAATAAAAGTCCAAAAACTATTATGAGAATCTACATTTGTCTTATTTGATGGACGAACTCTAATTCTAAGCAAAATAGTGGAAAGAAAAGCTTTTCTTGCCAAAACAAAGCATAGATGTTGTGTATCCCAATGAGGAGAATGTGATTATAGCACTCAATCATGAAAAAGTAGAGATTATGACAAGAATCAATGTTTGTCTCATTTAATGGGTGAACTCTGATTTTAAGGAAAATAGAGGAAAAAAAGTTTTCTTACCAAACCAAAACATTAATATCATGCATCCTAATGAGGACAAAGTGATTATAATGCTCAATCACAAAAACAATAGAGATTATAATGATAATGGAGATTATAATGAGAATCCAAGTTTGTCTCGTTTGAGAGACAAACTTTGATTCTAAGCAAAATGGCAAAAATAAAAGCTTTTCTTACCAAACCAAAGTGTCAATATCGTGATCCCAATAAAGAGAACGTGATTATAGTGTTCAATCATGAAAACAATGGAGATTGTTATAGGAATCTGAGTTGCTCCCATTTAACAGATAAACTTTGATTCTAAAAAAATGGCAGAAAGAAAAGCTTTTCTTGCCAAACCAATGCATCATTTTCATGTATCCCAATGAGAAGAATTTGATTATAATACCCACTCAGGAAAATAATAGAGATTATTGCAAGAATCCACGTTTGCCTCATTTGATGGACAAACATTGTTTCTAGGCAAAATGGTGGAAGAAAAAGCTTTACTTGCCAAATGAAAGCATCAATATCGTGTATCCTAGTAAGGAGAACGTGATTATAGTGCCTAATCATTAAAAGTATGGAGATTATTATGAGATCCAAGTTTGTCTTATTTGACAGATGAACTCTAATTCTAAGTAAAATGGCAAAAAGAAAAGCTTTGCTGGCCAAACCAAGGCATCAGTATCGTGTATCCCAAAGAGGAGAATGTGATTATAGTGCCTAATCATGAAAAGAGTGGAGATTATTATGAGAATTCGTGTTTGCCTTATTTAATAGATGAATTTTGATTTTAACCAAAATGGCCAAACTAAGGCTTCGATATCGTGTATCCTAATAAGAAAAATGTGATTATAGTCCCAATCATAAAAAGAACAGAGACTATTATAAGAATCAACATTTGCCTTATTTGATGGATGAATTTTGATTCTAGGGAAAATGGAGGAAAGAAAAACTTTTCTTATCAAACCAAAGCATCAATAGCATGTATCCTAATGAGAAGAATGTGATTATAGTTCTCAAAAAAATAAAGATTAATACGTGAATCCATGCTTGTCTTATGTAACGGACAAACATTAATTTTGAGAAAAATGGTGGAAAGAAAAGCTTTTCTTGCCAAACCAAGGTATCAATATCGTGTATCCCTTTGAAGAAAATGTATTACAGTACTCAATCATGAAAAGAACAAAGATTATTATGAAAATCTATGTTCGTCTCAGTTGACGGATGAACATTTGTTCTAAGCAAAATGGTGGAAAGCAAAGCTTTTCATGCTAAACGAAGCAAGAATATTGTGTATTCCAATGGTAAGAATGTGATTATAGTGTCCAATTATGTAAATAATGGAGATTATTATGAGAATCCATGTTTGTCTTATTTAATCGAAGAACATTAATTCTGAGGAATATGTGGAAGCAAAAGCATTTTCTTTGAACTCGAAGCATCGGTATTGCATATCCCAACGAGTGGAACATAATTACAGTGCCTAATTGTGAAAGGAGTGGAGATTATTAAGAGCATCACGTTTGTCTCATTTGACAGACAAACTTTATTTCTAAGCAAAATAATGGAAAGGAGAGCTTTTCTTACCAAACCAAAGACTCAATATCATAATATCCCAGTGAGGAAAATACGATAATAGTGCTCAATCAAGAAAAGAATAAAGATTATTATAAGAATCCAAGTTTCTCTTATTTGACAGTTGAATTTGATTCTAAGCAACATGGTGGAAAGAAAATTTTTTCCTACCAAACCAAAGCATCAATATGGTGTATCCCTTTGAGAAGATGTGATTGTAGTGTGCAATCATGAAAAGAATGGAGATAATTACAAGAATCCATGTTTGTACCATTTTATAGAGAAATTTGATTCTACGAAATATGGTGGAAAGAAAAGCTTTTCCTCTAAAATTGAAGCATCAAAATTGTGTATCCTAACGAGAGGAACATAATTATACTGCCTAATCGTAAAAAGAGAAAAAATTACTACGAGAATCCACGTTTGGTCATTTGACAAACAAACTTTGTTTCTAACCAAAATGGTGGAAAAAAAATCTTTTTTCCCAAACCAAAGCATCAATACCATATATCCCAAGAAGGAGAATGTGGTTATAGTGCCCAATCATGAATGTACGAAGATTGTTATGAAAATCTAGACTTATCTCATTTGATGGATGAACTTTGATTCTAAGCAAAATAGTGGAAATAAAAGCTTTTCTTGCCAAACCAAAGCATCGATACTGTGTATCCCAGTGAGGAGAATGTGACTATAGCACACAATCATGAAAAATGTGGAGATTGTTATGAGAATCAATGTATGCTTATTTGACAGGCAAACTTTGATTTTAAGAAATTGGAGGAAAGAAAAGCTTTTTTTTTACCAAACCAAAGCCTCAATATTGTGTATCTTAATTAGGAGAATGTGATTATAGTGCTCAATCAAACTAAGAATATAGATTATTATGAGAATCCAAGTTTCTCTTATTTAACAGTTGAACTTTGATTCCAAGCAACGTGGTAGAGAGAAAAATTTTTCCTGCTAAAGCAAAGCATCAGTATTGTGTATCCCATCGAGAGGAATGTGATTGTAGTATCCAACCATGAAAAGAATGGAGATAATTATGAGAATCCATGTTTGTCCCATTTTACAGAGAATTTTAATTCTACAGAATATGGTGGAAACAAATGCTTTTCTCCAAAACTGAAGCATCAGAATCATGTATCCTAACGAGGGGAATGTAATTCTATTACCCAACGCAAAAAGAATGGAGATTGTTATGAGAATCCATGTTTGCTCATTTGATGAACGAACTTTGTTTCTAACCAAAATGGTGGAAAGAAAATCTTTTCTTGCCAAACCAAAGCATCAATACCATGTATCCTAGTAAAGAGAACCTGATTGTAGTGCCTAATCATGAAAGTGTGAAGATTGTTATGAGAATCCACATTTGTCTTGTTTGACGGATGAACTTTGATTCTAAGCAAAATAATGGAAAGAAAAGCTTGTCTTGCCAAACAAAAGCATTGATACTGTGTACCCAAGTGAGCAAAACGTGATTATAGCACCCAATCATGAAAAATGTAGAGATAATTATGAGAATAACATTTGTCTCATTTGACAGGCAAACTCTGATTCTAAGGAAAATGGAGGAAAGCAAAGTTTTCCTTGTGAAACCAAAGCATCAATATCGTGTATCCCAATGAGTAGAAAGTGATTGTAGTGGTCAATCACGAAAACAATGGAGATTATTATTAGAATCCAAGTTTATCTCATTTGATAGATGAACTTTGATTCTAAGCAAAATGCTAGAAAGAAAAGCTTTTATTGCCAAAGCAAGGCATCAATGTCATGTATCACAATGAGAAGAATTTGATTATAGTGGCTAATCATGAAAAAAGTAGAGATTATTATGAGAATCCACATTTGTCTTATTTAAAAGATGAACTTTGATTCTAAGCAAAATGGTGGAGAGAAAAGCTTTTCCTATTAAACCATGACATCAATATCATGTATCCCAAAGAGAAGAATGCGACTATAGTTCCCAATCATGAAAAGAGTGAAGACTATTACGAGAATCTAATTTCCCATTTGATAGAGAAATTTGATTCTAAGAAATATGGTGGAAAGAAAAGTTTTTCCTCCAAAATTGAAGCATTATAATCATGTATCCTAATGAGGGAAACATAATTATAGTGCCTAATCATGAAAAGAGCAGAGATTATTACGAGAATCCAAGTTTGTCTCATTTAACAGATGAACTTTGATTCTAAGCAAAATTATGGAATAATAGCTTTTCCTACTAAACCAAGTAGTCAGTATCATGTATCCCAATAAGAAGAATGTAATTATAGTGCCCAATCATGAAAAGTATGGTGATTATCTTGGGAATCAATGTTTGTCTCATTTGATGGATGAACTTTAATTTTTAGGAAAATAGTTAAAAAAAAAAGCTTTTCTTGCCAAGCCAGTGCATCGATATCGTCTATCCCAATGAGAAGAACATGACTATAGTGCAAAATCATGAAAAGTATGGAGATTATTACTATAATCCACATTTATTTCATTTGATGGATAAACTTTGATTCCAAGCAAAAGGGTGGAAAAAAAGTTTTTCTTGCCAAACCAAAGCATCGATATCGTGTATCCTAGTGAGAAGAACATGATTATAGTGCTCAATCATGTAAAGAATAAAGATTATTACGAGAATCCAAGTTTGTCTCATTTGACAGATAAACATTCAATCTAAGCAAAATGGCGAAAAGAAAAGCTTTCCAAGCGAAACCAAGGCATCAATATCATGTATCCTAATGAGAAGAATGAGATTATGTGCCCAATCATGAAAAAAATAGAGATTGTTATGAGAATCCATATTTGTCTCATTTAATGAATGAACTCTATTTTTAAGCAAAATGGCAGAAAGAAAAACTTGTCTTGCAAAACCAAGGCATCAATACCGTGTATCCCAGTGAGGAGAACGTGATTATGGTGCCCAATCATGAAGAGCATGGATATTATTACAAGAATCGATTTTTGTCGCATTTGAAACTCTGATTCTAAGTAAAATGGTCGAAAGAAAAGCTTTTCTTGCTAATCTAAGGCATCAATATTGTGTATCGCAATGAACAAAACATGATTATAGTGCCTAATCATGAAAAGAATGGAGAATATTACAAGAATCCATGTTTGTCACATATGATGGTTAGACTTTGTTTCTAAGCAAAATGATGGAAGAAAACCTTTACTTGCCAAATCAAATCATTCACCTTTTACAAACAACCAAGTATACTGCCATGTAGTACTCTTTTATGAGACAACCAGAAAGACTTTTTTTGATTCACTTGCTTTCTCGCTTAACTTGAAAAACTAGAAAAAGTCGGCAACTATCAAAAGGAAAAGAAGGAGTTTACTACATAGGGTTTTTTATAGATTAAGAAAGAGGTAAGTAAGGGGGGAAGGTTTAGAATTAAAAAGTTTCCTTGTATCCCAGTAAAGAGAATGTGATTATAATGCCTAATCATGAAAACGTTTGGAGATTATTAGAAGAATCCACATTTATCTTGATTGATGAGTGAACTCTAAATCTAAGGAAAATAGAGGAAAAAAGCTTTTCCTATTAATCCAAAGCATCAAAATCGTGTAGACCAATGAGGAGAATGTGATTATAGTGCCAAACTCATGAAAATGGTGTAGATTATAATGAGAATCCTTGTTTGTCTATGTGACAGATGAACTTTGATTATAAGAAAAATGAAGGAAAAAAAAGCTTTTCTTATGAAACCAAAGCATCAATATCATGTATCCTAATAAGGAAAACATGATTATAATGCCCAATCATGAAAATAATGGTGATTATTATGAGAGTTCAAGCTTCTCTCCATTGGAGAACGAGCATTGATTCCAAGAAAAATAGTGGAAGAAAAAGCTTTCCTAGCTAAACTAAAGCATTAATATCATTATTCCAATAAGAAGAACATGATTATTGTGCCCAATAGTGAAAAGTGTGCAGATTATTACAAGAATCCATGTTTGCCTTATTTGATGGAAGAACTTTAATTCTTAGGAAAATAATGGAAAGAAAAGCTTTTCTTGCCAAACCAATGCATCAATATCGAGTATCCCAATGAAAAAAATGTGACTATAGTGCCAAATCATGAAAAATATGGAGATTATTACAAGAATCCATATTTATCTCATTTGACAAATAAACTTTGATTCTAAGCAAAATAGCAGAAAGAACAACTTTTCTTGCCAAACCAAAGCATCAATATCATGTATCCCAATGATGAAGACGTGACTATAAAGCTTAACTAGGAAAAAAATGAAGATTACTACAAGAATCCAAGTTTGTCCCATTTAATGGACGAACTTTGATTCATTGGAAAATAATGGACAGAAAAGCTTTTCTAGCCAAAACAATGCATCAATATCATTTATCCCAATGAGAGGAATGTAACAATAGTGCCAAATCATGAATAATATGGAAATTATTATGATAATCCACATTTATCTTATTCGACAAAAATTTTTTTTCTAAGCAAAATGGTGGAAAAAAGGTTTTCTTGTCAAACAAATGCGTCAATATCATGCATCCTAGTGTGAAGAATGTGGTTATAGGGCTTAGTCACAAAAAGATTGAAAATTATTACAAGAATCCAAGTTTTTCTCATTTGATGGATGAACTTTGATTCTAAGCAGAATGGCGTAAAAAAAAGTTTTCTTGCCAAACCATGGCATGAATATTTTTTATCCCAATGAGAAGAATTTCATTATAGTACCCAATCATGAAAAGATTGGAGATTATTATGAAAATCCATGTTTGTCTCATTTGATGGATGAACATTATTTCTAAGAAAAAAGATTGAAGGAAAAGCTTTTGTTGCCAAACCAAAGCGTAAATATCATGTATACCAGAGAAGAGAATGTGATTATAGATCCTAATCATGAAAATTATAGAGATTATTACAAGAATCCATGTTTGTCTTATATAATGGATGAACTCTTATTCTAAGCAAAATAGTGGAAAGAAAAGCTTTTCTTGTCAAACCAAGGCATCAATATCTTGTATCCCAAAGAGTAGAATATGATTATAGTGCCCAATCAAGAAAAAAATCAAAATTATTACGAGAATCTATGTTTGTTTCATTTAAGGGATGAACTTTGATTTTAAGCAAAATGGAAGAAAGAAAAGCCTTTCTTACCAAACCAAGGCATCAATCTCATGTATCCCAATGACAAGAATGTGATTATAGTGCCTAATCATGAAAAGAATGGAGATTATTATCAGAGTCTGCATTTGTCTCATTTGATGGACAAACTTTGATTCTAAAGAAAATAGAGGAAAGAAAAGCTTTTCTAGCAAAACCAAGCATCAATATTGTCTATCCCAATAAGAAAAACGTGAGTATAGTGCTCAATGATGAAAAGAATAAAGATTATTATGAGAATCCATGTTTGTCCTATTAGATGGTGAACTTTGATTCTAAGGAAAATAAAGGAAAAAAAAGCTTTCTTGCCAAACCAAGGCATCAATATCGTGTATCTCACCAAGGAGAATGTGATTATAGAATTATTTGATGGATGAACTTTGATTTTAAGTAAAATGGTGTAAAGAAAACTTTTTCTGCCAAACCAAACATCAATATTTTGTATCTCAAGGAGAAAAAGGTGATTATAGTGTCCAATCATATAAATAATAGAGATTGTTATGACAATCCATGTTTGTCCATTTGATAGATGAACAATGATTCTAAGGAATATGGTGAAAGAAAAGCTTTTCCTCCGAAACCGAAGCTTTAATATCGTGTATCATAATTATGGGAACATAATTATAGTGCCCAATCGTGAAAAGAGTAAAGATTATTACGAGAAATTGCATTTGCCTTATTTGACAAACAAGCTCTGATTCTAAGCAAAATGGCAGAAAGAAAAGCTTTTCTTGCCAAACCAAGGCTTTATCGTATATCCCAATGAGGAGACTGTGATTGTAGTGCCCAATAATGAAAAGAATGAAGATTATTACGACAATCAATGCTTGTCTCATTTAACGGATGAACTTTGATTCTACGTAAAATGGCAAAAGGAAAAGCATTTCTAGCCAAATCAAAGCATCGATATCGTGTATCCCAATTAGAAAAATATGATTATAGTGCCTAGTTGTGAAAAGAATGGAGATTATTATAAGAATCCACATATGTCTCATTTGACAAACAGACTTTAATACTAAGGAAAATGGAGGAAAGAAAAGCTTTTCTTGCCAAACAAAAGCATTAATATTGTGCATCCTAATAAGAAAAATGTGAATATAGTGCTCAATCATGAAAAAAATGAAGATTATTACAAGAATCCATGTTTGTCCCGTTTGATCGATGAACTTTGATTTAAAGGAAAATGGTGGAAAGAAAAGCTTTTCTTATGAAACAAAGGCATCCATATCTTGTATCCTAAAGAGGAGAACATGAATATAGTGTCCAATCACAAAAAGAATAAAGATTATTATAAGGATCCTAATTTGTCTCATTTGATGGATGAATTTTCATTTTAAGCAAAATATAGGAAAGAAGAGCTTTTCCTCTTAAGCCAAAGCATCAGTATTATTTATCCTAATATGAAAAATGTGATTACTCTGTCCAAATCATTAAAAGAATAGAGATTACTACGAGAATCCATATTCATCCTATTTGAAAAAGGAACATTTATTCTAAGGAATATGGTAGAAAGAAAAGCTTTTTTTTTGAAATTAAAGTGTTGGTATTATGTATCCCAATAATGGAGATATTATGAGATTCCATATTTGCTTCATTAGATGGGGGAACTTTGTTTTTAAGCAAAATGGTTGAAAGAAAAGCTTTTCTTGCCAAACCAAACCATAAATACCATGTATCCCAGTGAGGAGAATATGATTATAGGGCCTATTCATGAAAAGTATAGAGATTATTATGAGAATCCATGTTTGTCTCATTTAATAGGTGAACTCTGATTCTAAGGAAAATAAAGGATAGAAAAGCTTTTCTTTCCAAACCAAAGCATCAATATTGTGTATCCCAATGAGGAGAATGTGATTGTAATGCCTAATTATGAAAAAGTTGTAGATTATTACAAGATTCCATGTTTGTCTCATTTGAACGATGAACTTTGATTCTAAGGAAAATAGAGATAAAAAAGTTTTTCTTGCCAAACCAAAGCATCAATATCATGTATCCCGATAAGGAGAACATGATTATAGTGCCTAATCATGAAAACAATAAAGATTATTATGAGAGTCCAAGTTTGTCTCAATTGATGTACGAGCATTGATTAAAAGAAAAATGGCAAGAGGAAAAGCTTTTCTAGCCAAACTAAAGCATCAATATCATGTATCCAAGTGAGAAAAATGTAGTTAAAGTGCCCAATCATGAAAAAGTATAGAGATTATTATGGGAACCCATATTTCCCTCATTCGATGGACAAACTTTGATTCTTAGGAAAATAGTGAAAAAAAAAGCTTTCTTGGCAAACCCATGCATCAATATCATGTATCCCAATAAGAAGAACGTGACTACGGTGTAGAATCATGAAAGTATGAATATTTTTATTAGAACCCACATTTGTCTCATTTGATGGACGAACTTTGATTCTTTAGAAGATAGTAGAAAGTAAAGATTTTCTTACAAAACCAATGCATTACTGTCATGTATCCCAATAAGAAGAATGTGACTATGGTGCAAATCATGAAAAATATAGAGATTATTATGAGAATCCACATTTGGCTCATTTGATGGATAAACTTTGATTCTAGGCAAAATAGTGGAAAGAAAAGCTTTTTTTGTGAAACCTAAGCATCAATATCATGTATCCTAATAAGGAGAACATGATTATAGTGCTTAATCAGGAAAAAAAATAAAGATTATTACAGGAATCCAACTTTGTCTCATTTGATAAAAGAACTTCGATTCTAAGCAAAATAGTGGGAAAAAAAGCTTTTCTTGCCAAACCAAGGCATCAATATCATGCATCACAATGAGAATAACGTAATTATAGGGCCCAATCATTAAAAGAATGGAGATTATTACAAGAATCCATGCTCATCTCATTTAATGAATGAAAATTATTTCTAAGCAAAGTGGTGAAACGAAAAACTTTTCATACTAAACCAAAGCATCAATATCATGTGTCCTAGTGAGGAGAACATGGTTATAATGGCCAATCTTGAAAAGTGTAGAGATTATTACAAGAATCCACATTTGTCTTATTTGACAAATAAACTCTGATTGTAAGCAAGATGGAGGAAAGAAAGCTTTCTTACCAAACCAAGCATCAGTATCTTGTATCCTAATGATGAGAACATGACTTTAGTGCCCAATCAAGAAAAGAGTGGAGATTATTATGAGAATCCATGTTTGTCTTATTTGATGGATGAACTTTGATTCTAAGCAAAATAATGGAAAGAAAAGCTTTTCTTGCAAACCAATTCATCAATATCATGTATCCTAATGAAAAGAATGCGATTATAGTACCCAATCATGAAAATAATGGAGATTATTATGAGAATCCACATTTGCCTCATTTGACAGATGAACTTTGATTTTAAGGAAAATGGTGGAAATAAAAGCTTTTCTTGCCAAACCAAAGCACCAAAATCGTGTACAACATTGAGGAGAACATGATTATAGTGCTCAATCATGAAAACAAAGGACATTATTATGGGAATCCAAGTTTGTCTCACTTGATAGACAAACTTTGTTTCTCAGCAAAATGGTAGAAATAAAAGCTTTTCTTACCAAACTAAGGCATCAATATCATGAATGCCAATGCGAAGAATTTGATTGTAATGCCCAATTGTGAAAAGAATGGAGATTATTATGAGAATCCACATTTGTCCATTTGATGGACGAACTTTGTTTCTAAGCAAAATGGTAGAAGGAAAAGCTTTGCTTGCGAAACCAAAGCATCAATATTATGTATCCTAGTAAGTAGAATGTGATATGATATGCAATCATGTAAAGTATGGATATAATTATGAAAATCCATGTTTGCCTCATTTGACAGGTGAATTTTGATTCTAAGCAAAATAGCAGGAAGAAAAGCTTTTCTTGCCAAACCTAAGTATCAATATCATTTATCCTAATAAGAAGAATGAGATTATAGTGCCCAATCATGAAAATAATGGACATTATTATGAGAATCCAAGTTTATCTCATTTGACGGGTAAACTTTGATATTAAGCAAAATGGTGGAAGGAAAAGCTTTTCCTACAAAACCAGAGCACCAATATTATGTATCCTAATAAGAAAAAGGTGATTATAGTGTCTAACCATGAAAAGAATAAAGATTATTATAAGAATCCACTTTTGTCCCATTCGATAGATGAACATTGATTATAGGGAACATAGTGAAAAAAAGCTTTTCCTCTGAAATCGAAGCATTAATATTGTGTACCCCAATAAAGGGAATGTAATTATAGTGCCTAAATATGAAAAGAGTGGAGATTATCATGAGAATCCAGGTTTGTCTCATTTGACGGATGAACTCTAATTCTAAACATAATGGCAGAAAGAAAAGCTTTTCTTGCCAAACCGAGGCATTAGTATAATGTATCCTAATAAGGAAAATGTGATTATAATGGCTAATCATGAAAAGAGTGGAGACTATTACGAGAATCAACATTTGTCTCCTTTAACAAATGAACTTTGTTTCTAAGCAAAATGATTGAAAGAAAAGCTTTTCTTGCCAAACCAAGGCATCAGTATAGTGTATCCTAATAAGGAGAATGTGATTATAATGGATAATCATGAAAAGAATGGAGACTATTACGAGAATCAACGTTTGTCTCCTTTAACAAATGAACTTTGTTTCTAAGCAAAATGATTGAAAGAAAAGCTTTTCTTGCCAAACCAAAGCATCAATATCATGTATCCTATAGACGAGAACGTGATTATGGTGCCCAATCATGAAAATTATGGAGATTATTATGAGAATTCATGTTTCTCTCATTTAACGGATGAACTCTAATTCTAAGCAGAATGATGAAAAGAGAAGCTTTTCTTGCCAATCCAAGGCATTAGTGTTGTGTACCCTAATGAGGTGAATGTCATTATAGTGCCCAATCATGAAAAGAGTGGAGATTATTACGAGAATCCACATTTTATCTCATTTAATGGATAAATTTTCATTCTATGCAAAATGGCAAAAAGAAAAGCTTTTCTTGCCAAACCAAGGCATCTATATTGTGTGTCCTAATGAGAAGAATGTGTTTATAGTGCCCAATCATGAAAATAATGGAGATTATTATGAAAACCCATGTTTGGCTCATTTGACGAATGAACTTTGATTCTAAGGAAAATGGGAAAACGAAAAGCTTTTCTTGTCAAACAAAAGTATCAATATTGTGTATCCTAATGAAACGAATGCCATTATAGCACTAAATCAAGAAAAAAAATAAAGATTATTATAAGAATCCACGTTTGTCCCATTTGGTAGATGAACTTTGATTCCAAGGAAAATGGTGAAAAAAAGAGTTTTCTAGCCAAACTAAAGCAACAATATCGTGTATCCTAATGAGAAAAACATGATTATAATGCTCAATCCAAGAAAGAGTAAAGATTATTATGCAAATTCAGTTGTGTCTCATTTGACGGATGAACTTTGATTCTAAGCAAAATGGTTGAAAGAAAAGCTCTTCCTGCAAAACCAAACCATCAATATTGTGTATCCTAATGAGAAGAATGTGATTGTAGTGCCCAATCATGAAGAGAATGAAGATTATTATGAGAAGCTACATTTATCCTATTCGATAGAGGAACATTGATTCTAACGGATATGGCTGAAAAAAGGCTTTTCCTTTGAAACCAAAGCATCAATATCGTGTATCCTAATGAGTGAAACATATTTTTAATGTCGAATCATGGAAAGAGTGGAGATTATTATAGGAATCCATAGTTGTCTCATTTGATGAACAAACTTTGTTTTTAACCAAAATGGTGGAAAACAAAGTTTTCCTTGCCAAACCAAAGCATCAATACTGTGTATCCTAAAGAGAAGAACATTATTATAGTGCCCAATTATGAAAAGTGTGGATATTATTACAAGAATCCACATTTGTCTTATTTGACGGATGAACTTTGATTCTAAGGAAAATTTAGCAAAGAAAAGCTCTTCCTACTAAACTAAAGCATCAATATCATGTATCCTAATAAGAGGAAGTGATTATAATGTCTAATCAGGAAATGAGTGTAGATTATGACAAGAATCCATGCTTGTTTTATTTGAGGGATGAACTTTGTTTCTAAGAAAAATGAAGGAAAGAAAAGTTTTTCTTGCCAAACAGAAGATCAATATCGTGTATCCCAATGAGAGGAACATAATTATGTGCCCAATCATGAAAAGAATGAAGATTATTACAAGACTCCACGTTTGTCCCTTTTGATAAAGGAACATTGATTCTAAGGGATATGGCCGAAAAAAAGCTTTTCCTTTGAACCCAAAGCATCAATATCGTGTATGCCAATAAGGGGAACATAATTATGGTGCCCAATCATGGAAAGAGTGGAAATTATTACAAGAATCCTCGTTTATCTCATTTAATGGATGAACTTTGTTTTCGACCAAAATGGTGGATAAAAAAGCGTTTCTTGCCAAACAAAGCGTCAATACTGTATGTCCCAGAGAAAAAAACGTGATTATAGTGCCCAACCACAAAAATATGGAGTATTATTACTAGAATCCATGTTTGTCTCATTTTGATAGACGAACTCTGATTCTAAGGAAAATAAAGGAAAAAAAGCTTTTGTTGCTAAACTAAAGCAACAATATCATATATCCCAATAAGAAGAACATGATTACAGTGCCCAATCATGAAATGAGTGTACATTATGATGAGAATCCATGTTTGTCTCTTTCGATGAATGAGCTTTATTTCTAAGGAAAATAGAAGAAAGAAAAGCTTTTCCTGCCAAAACAAAGCATCAATACTGTGTATCCCAATGATGAGAACATGATTATAATGCCCAATCATAAAAACAAAAGAGATTATTATAGTAGTCCAACTTTGCCTCATTTGACAAACGAGCATCGATTCCAAGCAAAATGGTGGAAAGCAAAGCCTGTCTAGCCAAACCAAAGTATTAATATCGTGTATCCCTATAAGAAGAACATAATTATAGTGTACAATCATGAAAAGTATGGAGAATACTATAGGAATCCATGGCAATCTCATTTGATGGACAAACTTTGATTTTTAGGGGAATAATGGAAAGAAAAGCTTTTCTTGCCAAACAAACGAATCTATATAGTGCATTGCAATAAGAAGAATATTACTATAATGCCAAATCATGAAAAGTATGGAGATTATTACTAGAATCAACATTGATCTAATTTGATGGTGAACTTTGATTCTAGGTAAAATAGTGGAAAAAAAGCTTTTCTTACCAAACCAAAACATCAATATCGTGTGTCCTAATGATTATAGTGCCCAATCGTTAAAAGAATAGAGATTTTTACAAGAATCCATGTTTATCATATTTAATGAACAAACTTTGTTTCTATGCACAATGGTGGAAAAAAAAGCTTTTCTTGCCAAACTTAAGCATCAATATTGCGTATCCTAGTGAAAGGAACGTGATTATCGTGCCTAATCATGAAAAGAATGCAGATTGTTATGAGAATCCATGTTTGTCGCATTTGACGAATGAACTTTGTTTCTAAGCAAAATGGTGGAAAGAAAGGCTTTTTTTGCCAAACCAATGCATTTTATCTTCTATCCTAATGAGGAGAATATGATTATAGTGCTCAATCGTGAAAACAATGATGATGGAAGAACTTTGATTCTATGCAAAATGGCAAAAAAAAAAGATTTTCTTACCCAATCAAGGCATCAATATTGTGTATTCTAATGAGAAGAATATGATTATATTGCCTAACTGGGAAAAGAATGAAGATTTTTATGAGAATCCATGTTTGTTTTATTTAACAAACAAACTTTATTTCTAAGCAAAATAATGGAAATAAAAGCTTTTCTTGCCAAACCAAAGCATCAATACTGTGTATCCTGGTAAGAAGAACATGATTATAGTGCCCAATCATGAAAAGAATGGAGATTATTACGAGAATCCATGTTTGTCTTATTTGATGAATAAACTTTCTTTCCAAGCAAAATAGTTGAAAGAAAAGCTTTTTCTGACAAACCAATGCATCAGTATCGTGTATCCTAATGAGGAGAATGTGATTATGGTGTTTAATCATAAAAAGAATGATGATGGAAGAACTTTGATTCTATGCAAAATGGCAAAAATAATAGCTTTTCTTACCAAATCAAGGCATCAATATCATGTATCCTAATGAGAAGAATGTGATTATAGTGCCCAATCATGAAAAGAATTGAGATTTTTATAGGAATCAATTTTTATCTCATTTAACAAACAAACCTTATTTCTAAGCAAAATGGTGGAAAGAAAAGCTTTTTTTCTCAAACCATAGCATCAATATCATGTATCTCGGTGAGAAGAATGTGATTACAGTGCCCAATCATGAAAAGAATGGAGATTGTTATGAGAATCCATGTTTGTCTCATTTGACAAATGAACTTTGTTTCTAAGCAAAATGGTTGAAAGAAAAGCCTTTTTTGCCAAGCCAATGCATTAGTATCGTTTATCCTAATAAGGAGAGCATGATTATAGTACTCAATCACGAAAAGAATGATGAGAGAAGAACTTTGATTCTATGTAAAATGGTGGAAAGAATAGCTTTTCTTACCAAATCAAGGCATCAATATCATGTACCCCAATGAGAAGAATGTGATTATAGTGCCCAATCATGAAAGGAATATAGATTATTACGAGAATCCACGTTTGTTGCATTTAACGAACAAACCTTATTTCTAAGCAAAATGGTGGATAAAAGGCTTTTCATGCCAAACCAAAGCATTAATATAGTGTATCCTAGTGAGGAGAATGCGATTATAGTGTCTAATCATGATATTTCTAGAAATTATAACGGGAATCCAAGTTTGTCTAATTTGATGAATAAACTCTAATTCTAAGCAAATGGCAGGAAGAAAAGCTTTTCTTACCAATCCAAGGCATCAGTATCATGCATCCTAATAAGGCGAACATGATTATAGTGCCCAATCATGAAAAAAATGGAGATTATTACGAGAATCCAAATTTGTCTCATTTGACAAATG
>JAQSVH010044024.1:0-35214 GCA_029448705.1 Adansonia digitata | reverse complement strand
GAAAGTGTTATGCACTTTGACAAAAAAATGTTATGGATGCTGAAAATGACAATGATTCATGCAAGTTAATGTGTAAATGTGCCTGAAGTGTGTTAGGCTAATGATTCATACATGGATTAAGGATAACAAGATGCATGGACATGGCATGAAATGCATGAGCAAGAGATATCAAACTAATGAGGATGAATTGAGGCATTTTGCACATAAAAGGAGCATTAAGGCATCAAAATCTTAAACTACCACAACCAAAAGCCATAATAATATGATAATCCTAAGAGGGTGATGGAAACATGGAGAGTTCACTAAACTGATAAAGATGCTGGAAAACAAAAAATACAAGCGATAAAGTAGGAAGTTATACCAACAAAACTTCAAATTTGGCCAAAAATTTGGAGCAACAAAGATGACTTGAATTTCCCTGTTTTCCTTGTTGTTAATAAGCAAGAAAAAGAGAGAAACAATGAGGTTTTAGTTTGGGTATGGATGAGGGTGATTTTTGGAGTATGTAGAGATTGAGAGTGAATATTTTGAGGCTATTTTTGGTTGATGGGTGAAAAGCTACGGGATTTGGTTTTTTGATGCGTGAATGTGTTTTTGAAAGCTAAAACAAATTGGAATCTACCTTTTTCTGCTGAGATAGAAATGGTCCATTTATACTAGCCTTTTGGAGCCAAATTAGAGGTGTTTTTGGCCATTTCTCAAGGGGGACAAGGTGATGTCAGCAGGTGGCTATAGGGTGGCTGTAGGAGGCAGCTTGCTGCCAATGTGATAGGTATAGGATGGCTAGTTTAAATGTTGAAATGATTTTCTAGCAACTAGGGCGGCTAGTGGTGACATTGGCCAACAACTAAGGAGGAGTAGGGTGATCAAATGACATTGACCCTTTTGATCCAATGTAGACTTAAACAAATGTTTTGATTAATCCAAAAGTCTAAATTTGTAATATGATATGTGTTTTAATCTTTCCCGATGCAAAGAAATGAGTTAAAATCAAGTTTTGGATCAATAGTGGACAAGTTAAAAATGCTTAGATCGTGAAAATGGCTTGCATGTATTAATATATTGCATAATGTATCGATGCATTTGGTCCAAAAACCTTATGTGTATCGATACAATGAACATTGTATCAATACAATGATCATTGTATCCATACTACGAACCATTGTATCGATACTATGAACCACTGTATTGATACATGTTGATATGTATCAATACATTTCTTTACAAAATGCATGTTTTGGTCCTGGCATGGCCTAGTATCAATACATGAGGTCCTGTATCGATACAGAGGCTTATGTATCGATACATCTACATGTTGTATCAATACAAATGGGACATTTCAAATTTTTGGCTCGTTGGAGCATTGTATCGATACATGAGAACCATGTATCAATACATTCAAGTAAAATTAAGGATTTTCTCATATATTTTATCCTCAGATACCTTGGACTATGTCGTTTGATGCCACATCTTTGCATTTACCTTTGATATGATCTCTATGCCTTCTTGAGGTCCTCAAAATACTTTTTTGCCATTGCCCCCTCTCACGTCCATGCTCTAGATTACTACAAATTAGCCCGAACAAAATGAGGTATCTAGAATCAACATATGCATCATGTTACATGCATTTGCATCATTGGTAAATCTTTGCACATGCATCATTTTACATGCATTAAGATCATTATTCATGAACTATATAGCTTTACATGTATTTAGTGATGTATCCTTCTAAGGGCATTCATACCATTTACAATATTTTTGTTTCTTGTATTCGTATCATTTTATGAGCATTTACATAAGGCATTATATGGTTACATCATTGGTGAATAATTATATTTGCATCATCCTTAGAAACATTTGCAATTTTTATAACTCTTACTTTTGCAATATGAAGCATTCATATTGATCATTTATAATCTTTAGGCTAGTTTTATGGCCACTTCTTTAAACCTTTGTTTTGTTTAAGTAGTCTTTAGGCTTATTTTTGTCCAGGCCTTTCTTTAGTAAACCTTGGTTTCACCCAGATAGCCTTTAGATTGCTAGTTACATCTAGTCAATTCATTTGAACCTTGGTTTCATCTAAGTTGTTGTTAGGTTTCTAATTTCATCCATGCCATGGTTTTATCTAAGATGTCAATAAATTTTTGGTTTTGTCTAGGTCATTTATTTGATCCTTGGTTTCATTAGGGTTGTTTTCAAGTTTTTGGTTTCGTCTAAGCCATCTATTAGATTCTTGATTTCACTAGGTCACCTTAAGGTTTTTGATTCTATCCAATCCATCTTTAAGTTTCATCCAAGCAACATCGAGGTTTTTGGTTTCATTTGGACTATTTTTTTGAGTTTTGCCTTTGTTCAAACCATCTTTAGGTTTCTAATTTTGTGCCAATCACATCTTTGAGTCTTAATTTAACCCAAGGTCATTTATTTGTTCTTGGTTTCATCCAAGTTGTCTTTGGATTTTGGCTTTACCCAATCCATTCCTTTGAGTCTTGGTTTTTCCAAGCTATTTACTTTTGATTTCGCCCAGAAGCATTTACTAGTTCTTAGGTTCATCAAAGTTATTTTTGTAGGATATTTTGGGTGAGCAAGGAAGATTAAAAAAATTTATAAAATAATTTATAAACATGGTAGCAGAATCAAAACAAACTAACGCAAGACACTATAGACAAGTTCATTTTACATGATCTTGATTAATGTTTAAGATCATAAAACCTAGAGAACTATTCAAGATCTAAACATATCTCGAATTTGAGAAGTTATTTAGCACTTCCATGACCTAAGAATATGTACCCCGAGCTTAGCTATCATAAACTAAATCTACCCAAATGTCTAACTTCTAGTGGTTATCCACATTGGTGGTTAGGAAAACTTTAACAAGGTAGAAACTTTATTTTCGGGAGCCATGTTAGCAACTTATAGTTCAATAAATCTTCTTTTTTCACTAGAAAACCTTGATTCTATAATCAAATTTGAGGAAAAATAGTTTTTCTTCAAGAACCTTCAAGTTTGTGCAATCCCTACTATAAGCACCACATTTTGTCTTGCTAACATTCTAGGTATTAGAAGTCATCATATGAGGCATTGTTGAGGTCATTCAAGAGACATGGATAAATTTTCCACCATCTTCAGTCGAGGTAAAAGGTTTGGAGAGTCAAAAGTAAGGAAAATCTACTTTCTTATATGTATGCCTTGATAAATGGGTGAGAGGTATCGATACAAGTCTCCACATCATTCAAATTCCAAAATCTTGTTAGTTGTATTGATACCAGAGGGCATTGTATCGATACTTGAAGAGTGGTATCGATAGCAAGGGTTTCAATGTTGCTATAAAGTTACATAGTAGCTAAAATCACAATTTTGACCAATAATTATTGATACAAAAGTGCTTGTATTGATATAACAAGTTTGGTATTCATATAGGCTTGTTGATACTGAGAAACCATGCTCTGCATCAATATAGATTCAAAATATCAATGCGTTCTAAGTTTTTTTCTCAATGTATTGATATAAAGCTTAAAGTATAGATACATAAGGCTATTTTTCGCCTAATTTGAGACATTTTTCTCCCTTCATACCATGACTTCAAAACTCAAATTTGGTCACAACATTGGCCTTAAAAATTATAAAATATCATATATAAATTCTTACAAATCATCTGGGTAAATTATTGAGCTTTATACATTAGATTAACCCATTTTAAAAATGCCTATTAAGCTTGGCATGAGGGTATTTCATCAAAAAAATTTGATTTAATGAAGGATCAAATTCAGATTACTCATTTATTAATGTAACGCAAGGTTTTCCTTGCTTGCAAGAATCAAGATTAACTAATCAAATCTTGAAAGGTTTTGCATTGGTACAATAAGTCATCACATGGTACATGCTAAAAGTCATACGTGCCTATTTTGCTAGGTTATTTTAATGGCTAAAATCTAGCACAATATAATCCAATTTTCTTACTCAACTGAGGGGGTGACAACATATTTACATTAGCCACCAAAAACATTTGAGCTTTTCCAAATACTCTATTCCTATAGCTCCCTTTCCATAATTCCCAAAACCTTTCTATAACCTCTTATTTCCTTTATCTCTACCCTTAAAATGATCCTCTATAGACGCAATAGCTAAAAGCTCATTCTTTTAACTCATTCTTTGCTAATCCATAGCAAAGAAGGGGGAATAATGTGAGATTTACATTGCTTGGTTGCTGCTCAAGTAAGGCACTAGGAGTTAAGGTCTTCATTAGGGTACATTTTCCAACTTTTCTTCATCTCATTTTTGGTTTTTCTTCATCATTATCTCATTAGTGAACCTCTATGTTTCCATGACACTATTAAGGCTTCCATGCATTATTATGGCTTTATTTATTGTAGTCCTAGGATTTTGATGACTTTTTTGGTGCCTTGATGTTGTTGGGTTAAACTAAAATGCCATTTTTGATTTTGAAATTAAAACAACAATTATTCATGCATTTTTAGCTCGGTTTTCTTTATCTTAAAATGCTTATTTCATGTGTAGATGTTCATTCTAGTATGTTTAGTCTTTACAAAGCCATTAAATACATTGTTAGCTTCAAAGAAGAGATTGAAACAAGAGGTGGGGTGAATTAGTTCTATAAAAACTTGATGAATTTGAAGTAAATTGAAATTAAAAATAAGATAACGAAGAGAAAAACCTATAATCAATGTATAGAGGTTTGGTCCTTTAATTCGGCATTTACGTCCTCTCTTCTTGGTATTTTCTTACCAAGGTGATTCCCATAATTCACTAAGAAAATTGTTACCTTTAAGGCTAACGTATAACCTTACAGTACTATCTTTTAAGGCTTAGATAAAACCTTTCAATTCCTTTTAGAATTATACCCTAAACTCTTAAATATTTTCACTTACTTTCACACAACCCCTTTTGTGATATGAAAGAAGTATTTTGCAAACAAATTGAACCTCTAGTAGGTAGATGTTTGTTAGAATTTAAGTACAAGATGAATGAGATACAAATACGCTTAAAGAGTAAAAATTTGATTGACATGGAAATAAAGAATTTGATGATTTTGAGCTTTTTGTTGTTCAATGATTCAATGAAATCTGTATCTCTACTTTTTCAGCTGTTTAGAACGTCCATTTATAGCTAGAAATTGATTCATAGAAGTTAGGCATTTAATTTGGTGGTTAAAGAGTCATTGTAGCCTTCATAAATGTTTGTTTCTGTTCAATCCCGCACTATAGTATCGATAAATACCAATAGTATCAATAGAGATATTAAAAAAGTGATCATTACAGCTTGTTGTATTGATACGGGGATCTGAGTATCAATACTAAGCAAGCTGTATTGATACTGATGCGTTGTATCGATACATTTGAGGGTTTCAGCCAAACCTTGGTTACTGCCAAGCCTTATATCGATACACATGGGGTGAGTATCAATACTAAGCAGGCTATATCTATACATTCGCACTTGTATCGTTACATTTGTGGGTTTTTAAGCATAATATCAATACATTTTCTTTGTATAGATACCAACCTTCAAAATCATTTGTGAAATGATTTTTGTTGAATCAAACAAATCTTAAAAATTATTCAAGTATAAATATACTTTTTAGAGCATATAATTTTTAACAAATTATGAACTTAGTATTTTTCAAAATAAACTTTTCAATTTAAACACAAATACCAAGTTGAATATTAATTTAACTTAAGTTGTTTGTTGTATCAAAATCGAAATCAAGGTTAACAATCTCCCCTTTTTTGATATAACAAAACTTAAGATAAATTTGCTTCCTTTTATGTTAATGGAAAATAATTCCCCCTCAATAAAGCAATGGTTTTAAAAAATTTTATTTTGAGTAACTTGATTTTTAATATTGCCCAAGATTAGAAAAATCAAGCTTATGTTGCAACACATTGCAAATTTAAGGTATTTCTCCTTTTTTGGTTATATCAAAATAGAATTCAAGGATAAGTAGGCACAAGCAAAAGCAAACTCAGTTTAGGATAAGATAAAATTAATAAAGCAAGCAGAAGATGTTCAAAGCAATGCAAAACATAGAGCAGAGGAGAATCCTAAAATCATAAAGTTCGACAAACATAAGAGATATCCTAAAATGATCTTAAAATGATATCCTAAAACCATAAAGTCCAACAAAGTAGGAAATTAATAAATGCACCTAATTTGACTAGACATCATCGACTGAAGGATCCTTAGTGGGTGGAGAAGTAAGTGAAGGCAAATGGAATTGCTCTATTAAAGCTCAGTGACTATGCTCAAGAGTAGATAGATGAGCATCGATGGTGTCAAAGCAATGGTCAAATCATCCTTCCCATGCATCAAAATGGCCCATAATTGAGGTGGACATAGTGGGAATGTCCATAGGTGCGGAAGATGAGGTGGTGGGAGCTGAAGGTGGGGTAAGCTCATCATGCTCTATTTCATCATGATCATCAGGACTGGGAGCATCCAATTGCTAAAGTGGTGGTTGTTAACTGGAGGAAAGAGCGTGGCTCTATTGTTTGGAATGCGTAATGCGACAGGAGCAGAGCCTTCATGGATGATACCTTCATTCAAAAAACTAAAGGCAGACGTGAGAGAAGCTAAGTTAACGAGGAGATCTTGTCCCAAAAGATAGGACCTAATAGCAATGACATTATTGTGGTCATCAATAACGAAAGAGGCATTGCTAAAGAATGCACTAACAAGATTTTCGTGAATCAAAACATTTAAAAGAAGAATTTTAGTTCATCTAAAAGTTTTAAAAATCTAAAGGTAAGGATAATTAATGGACCGGAGAAAAGGAAAGTCGATAACTTAACATTGTTGGATGGGCATCTGGGCATAGATGGTGGTGAAATGTTAACGAACCTATGCATCGTAGAAATATAAGTAAAAAAAAGACTGATTTTGGGCCAGAGTGGTTGACAAGCGAAAGAGGTGGAGGCACAGGTGACAGGACCTTGACGACAAGCTATTTGTTTGGTTTTGGAAGGCATGGTTGTGTTTGAGGACTTTTGTTGAACAGGTGGTGAAGGAACATGTTGAGTGTGGGTAAAATGCTGGTTAGGGAAAATAATTGAATAGGTGGTGGGTGCTAAATTCAATTTGCAATTGGTGCGATGTTGTGAATAAATCCATAATCAATCACAAAAACAATGTAGGGAAAAGTTTAGGAATAGAAAAAGAATTGAATTTTAGGAAAAAAATTTGGACAAAAGTGATGGATTTATAGAGGGAAATAATGAGGGTTAGGGTGATAGAGAGCTTCAAATTTTTGATGTTTTAGATGATGGTCAGTGATTTTGAAATGGTTTTGGGTAAATGTGATAAGGGAAATTGGTTTATGGAGCAATTGATTAGGAGATAAGGGTGATGATGATGAGTTTTATAGATTTAAAGATTGAGTGAGAAAGAGGGTTTTGTGATAGAGCAATGAACAGTGCCTTCGAATGATGAAATCATGTGCGGGGGGTTTTAAATGAACAATAAGTATCGATACAGAAGAAGCAGTATTGATACAAAGAACATTTTGGGGTTTTATATCGATACAAGGAACTGGGTCTTGAGACTTAGATCAAATTGCTATGTATCAATACATGCTAAGAAGTATCGATATAGTGTATCGATACAGAAAAGGCAAGTATCAATACAAAGAACAAGTCTAGGTTTGTATCGATACAATGGAAACAAGTCTCGATACATAGAAGAAGAATTTATAGGGATCGATATAAATGGCCTAATATAGGGTCATTTCCAATAAAATGACATCAAATTAGGTATATTTTTGACCTAATTATCCTTTGAAAAACATTTGAAAATATAACTTGGACCAAAATCAAGATCATTTTGCATGGATAATTCAAAATTTAATCAAGATCCAACAAAATTATCCAAGAATGAAAAATTCATAACAAATGAAACATTATTAAACAAGTACATTGTAAAACTAGTTTCATCAAACTAAGCATGATATAACTTGAGGCAAAGTATCAGCATTAGATCAAATCATTAATTTTAGGGTGTATTCATTAAGCCAATTTCTCTTCTAATTGTGCAAAATCTATCCTTGTCAATTGGTTTAGTGAAAATATCAGCTAATTGATGCAAGATATCAATGAATTCAAGCACTATATCACATTTTTGCACATGATCTCTAATAACATGATGTCTAATTTCTATGTGCTTGGTTCTAGAGTGTTAGATTGGATTTTTGGTGAGATAAATGGCATTAGTATTGTCATATTTAATTGGAATATGATCCATGGTAATGCCAAAATCCTCTATTTGTTGTTTTATCCATAAAATTTGGGCACAACAACTTCTCGCGGATATGTATTCCACTTCGGTTGTGGATAAAGCAACACTAATTTGTTTATTAGAAAACCATGATATGAGCATATTTCCAAGAAACTGACATATGCTGGAAGTGCTTTTCCTATCAATTTTACATCCACCAAAATCTGCATCAGAATAAGCATGTAAGACAAGAGATGATTCTTTTAGATACCATAAGCCTAGATTTGGAGTGTCTCTAAGATATCTAAAGATTCTTTTCATGGCAATTAGATGTGACTCTCGCAGTGATATTGGTATCTAGTATATAGGCATACACTAAACATTATATCTGGTCTACTTGTGGTAGGATATAGCAATGAACCTATCATAGACCTATAAAGTTTAGAGTCAACAATTTTACCTTCTTTATCCTGTTCAAGCTTTGTTGAAGTACTCATAGGTGTGGAACAAGGCTTTGCTTCATTCATTTTGAACCTTTTGAGTAGTTTCTTAGTGTACTTTGCTTGATTGATGAAGATGCCATCTTTAGTTTGTTTAATTTGTAACCCCAAGAAGAATGTTAATTCTCCCATCATGCTCATCTCAAACTCACATTTCATTAACTTATAAAATTGTTGACAAAGAGATTCATTAGTAGCACCAAAGAAAATATGGTCAACATAAACTTGAATCACTAAAATGTCCTTATTTTTACTTTTATAAATAGAGTTTTGTCAATATTGCCTCTATTGAAACCTTTTTCAATTAAAAATTTTGAGAGTCTTTCATACCATGGTCTAAGTGCTTGCTTTAGTTCATATAAAGCTTTTGAAAGTTTAAAAACATGATCGAAAAAATAAGGATTTTCAAAATTGGGAGGTTGCTAAACATAAACTTCCTTATTAATAAAGCCATTTAAGAAAGCACTTTTGACATCCATTTGATATAACTTGAAATTGTTGAAACATGCAAAAGCTAGTATTATTCTAATGGCCTCTAGTCTAGCTACAGGGGCATAAGTTTAATCATAATCAATTCCTTCTTCTTGACTATATCCTTTAGCTACTAATCTAGCCTTATTCCTAGTTATTGTTCCATTATCATCAAGTTTGTTCCTAAAAACCCATTTAGTACCTACAATGGGATAATTACTAGGTTTCTTAACTAAATTCCAAACTTTTCTCCTTTCACACTGGTTTAACTCTTTTTGCATAGCCATGATCCAATTATCATCTTTTAGAGTCTCATCTAAATTCTTAGGTTCAATTTATGAAAGAAAGGCTACATAATTGCATGTATTTCTAAGGGATGATCTAATTCTTACCCTTTGCTTAGGATCACCAATTATCTCACCTTCTTTGACATAAGTCAACTCTCTAGGATGATTTTTTTCCCTTTCTACTTAAGTTGGCTCATGTAGTTCTTCCTCTTTTGGATTTTTTTGATTTTGCATTGCTTGTTCTTGCTCCTTATGTGATGTTTGTTCTTGGTAAATCTCTACATCATCATTATCAAAAGACACCTTTCTCAAGGCTAAGTTAGCTTCATCAAATATAACATGTATTTACTCTTCAACAACTAAAGTTCTCTTATTAAGCACTCTATGAGCTTTGGAATTTATTAAATAACCAAGAAAAATTCCTTCATCTCTGTTTGCATCAAATTTAGCAAGATTATCCTTTCCATTATTTAATATAAAACATTTACATGTAAAAGGATGAAAGTAGCTAATGTTAGGTTTTCTTCCTTTAAAAAGTTTATGTGGAGTTTTCTTTAGGATTGGCCAAACCTTGGCTCTATTTATAATATAGCAAGAAATATTAATGGTTTATGCCCAAAAATATCTTGGTAAATTGTTTTCATAAAGCATGGTTCTAGCCATTTCTTTTAAGGTTCTATTTTTTCTTTTAACAACTCTGTTTTGTTGAGGAGTTCTAAGTGCCGGGAAGTTATGGCTAATACCATTTTCATCACAAAATTTATCAAAACTAAGGTTTTCAAATTATATTCCATGATCACTTCTTACACTTGAAATAGAATAACCTTTTTCATTTTGGATAATTTTGCAAAAAGTAATGAATTTTTCTAAGGCTTCATCTTTAGAGTGTAAGAAGAGAACCTAAGTAAACCTAGAGTAATCATCTATAATAACAAATCCATATTGTTTACCTCCTAAGTTTAATGTCCTCGAAGGATCAAAAAGATCAATATGAATAACTTATAATATTCTAGTAGTTGAGACAATATTAATTAGTTTGAATGAAATTTTTCTATGTTTGCCTTGAACACATGCATCACATATTCTATCATTATCAAATTTCATTTTTGGCAATCCAACAACAAGGGCTTTTCTAGATAGTTTGGAAATTACATTCATACTAGCATGTTCTAATTTTCTATGCCACAACTAATGTAAGTCATCATTATTAGCCACAAAACAAACATTTTGAGAAGATATGTCATCTAGATGCACAACATAAACATTTCCTTCTCTATGCCTACAAAAACAATTTTATTTGTCCTAACATCAATGACCTGACAATTTATAGATTCAAAAATAACTTTCATGCCTTTATCACACAATTGGGTAATACTAAGGAGATTCTATTTGAGACCTTTGACAAATAGAACATTTTCAATGTTGGATGCAAAATTGTTACTTATGGTTCCAATACCTTTAATTTGTCCTTTTGAGTTATCACCAAAACTAACACTTCTTCCATCCTTAGGCCTTAGCTCCACAAATTGATTTTTGTCACCGGTCATGTGTCTTGAGCATCCACTATCAAGGTACTAGGAATTTTCCTTTGTTAAATTTGCCTTAAAGCAACGCTCTTCCTCCTACAACCATAAAATCATAAGCTCTTTCTAGGTACCCAAATTTTCTTGGGCCCTTGAGTATTAGTGTTCAAAATTTTTGTGCCTTGTGGAATCCATTTTAATTTTATAGCTTCATCTTGAGATGTGCCAACACCTTTGGGGACCCATATTCTCCTAATAAGCTTGCCTCTACAAGTGATAGTTTTTAAGGAACATGTATGGAATGTTTGACCAAGTTCATGGCAATTTGTACATATGCTAGATGCATCAAATGATTTGTTTTGTGTTATAAAAAAGTTCTTGAAATGAGTTTCTTTTTCAATTATATTATAACCCAAATCATCTTTATCAAAGAATGCTCTTTGTGTCTCTAGCATGTTATTCAATTTTTGTTGTGCCATATAAAACCTTGTAAATGAGTTATACAAGTTTGTGTTCTTCTTGGTTAGATCATCAATATTGACTTGTAACTTATCTACTCTCTTCTTAAGATTATTATTTTTCATGCTTAGTGTTTCATTTTCTTCCCTAAGTTTTGAAATCATTTTCTTGTATTTTAAATTCATAACTTCGAATTCCAATGCTAATTTATCAAATGCATTTTGTAATTCATCAACTGAATGAGTATTAGCTTTAGAAGATACCTTGGGCTTATCATAAGCCATAAGATATAGGTTGGCCACCTCCTCATCATCATTATCAGATGTGTCACTATCACTGCATGTGGCCACCATAGCTTTTTTTCTTTTGCTTCTTCAGGTTTAATTTCTTCCACATTGGACATTCAAATTTGATATGCCTCTTTTTCTTGCACTTATAGCAAATAATTTGTTTTTTCTCTTTCTTGCTTGAGTCTCCCTTCATCATTTCTTTTCTAGGAGGTCTTCTTGCTTTATTCATTCTAATGAATTTGTTGAATCTCTTTCACAAACATGGCCATTTCTTCATCTTCCTTAACTTCTTCATCATCATCACTGGGAATGTTTGTTTTAAAAGAGACACTTACCCTCTTTGATGGTTCATGTCCATGCTTGATTTTCATTTCATAGGTTAGAAGAGAACCTATGAGTTCATCTAAAGAGAGTGTGTTGGAATCTTTGGATTATTCAATTGCTGTTACTTTTGCTTCCCAAGAATTGGGAAGATTATTGAGTAGCTTATTTACTATTTCTTTATTTGGATAGGTCTTTCCAAGTGCCTTCAACTCGTTGATGACGTCTGTACACCTATCCAACATTTCTTTGATGGTTTCATTTGTCTTTATCTTAAACAATTCATAGTTAAGTATGAGCAAGCTTATTTTAGATTCCTTGACTTGATTTGTTCCTTCATGTGCGGTTGCTAACTTATCCCATACTTTTTTGGCATTATCACATAGTGAGACTCCATTGTACTCACTCAGACCAAGAGCACAAAATAATGTGTACATAGCCTTGGCATTTAATTATGCCATTTTGGTGTCTTGTTTATCCCATTCTTCTTCTTCCTTTGATATGACACAATCTCTGACTCTCTTCTTTAGGATGAGTGGTAATTGACGATGATCTTCCATACTTCATAGTCATTTGTTTGGATAAAGAGCCTTATCCTTGTCTTCTAATATGGGTGGTTGTCACCATTGAGGAGTGGAGGTTTCTTGATGTAATGCCCTTCAAGTCTTATAGCATTTGCATTTGTCTCAAATGCCATGAGATAACTTCATCTTGGCTTTTCAACTCTTGTGGGCTTTTTAAGGCTTTGATTACAATGTTTGCATTCTCTATTTTTAAGCTATCAAGGATCTTTTCTCAAGGTTGTGAGACCTATAATGGAGACTAAAGCTCTTAATACCAATTGTTAGCTTCAAAGGAGAGATTAAACTAAGAAGAGGTGAATTGGTTCGATAAAAACTTGATGAATTTGGAGTAAATTGAAAATTGAAAATAAGATAAGGAAGAGAAAAACCAACAATCAATGTGTAGAGGTTCAGTCCTTTAATTTGGCATCTATGTCTTCTCTTCTTGGTACTTTCTTACTAAGGTGATTCCCATAATTCACTAAGCAAATTGTTACCTTTAGGGCTAAGTTATAACCTCACACTACTATCTTTTAAGGCTTAGATAGAACCTTTCAATTCCTTTGAGAATTATACCTCAAACTCTTAATTATTTTCACTCACTTTTAGACAACCCTTTTTATGATATCAAAGAAGTATTTTGCAAACAAATTAAACCTTTAGTAGGTAGATGTTTGCTAGAATTTTAGTACAAGATCAATGAGATACAAATAGGCTTGAAGAGTAGAAATTTGATACAAGTGGAAATAAAAGAATTTGATGATTTTGAGCATTTTGTTTTTCAATGATTCACTAAAATCTGTATCTCTACTTCTTCAGCTACTTGGAACCTCCATTTATAGCGGGAACTTGATTCGTAGATATTGGGCATTTAATATGGTGGTTGAAAAGCCGTTGTAGCCTTCATAAATGCTTGTTCCCGTTCAATCTCGCACTATAGTATCAATACAATACCAATAGTATCGATATAGAAATAAAAAGGTGACCATTACAGCTTGTTGTATCGATATAGGGATCTAAGTATTGATACTAAGCAAGCTATAATGATATTGATACTATTGTATCGATACATTTGAGGGTTTTAGCCAAACCTTGGCTACTGCCAAGCCTTGTATCGATACACATGGGGTGAGTATCAATACTAAACAGGCTGTATTAATACATTCACACTTGTATTGATAAATTTGAGGGTTTTTAAGTATAGTATCGATTCATTTGGTCTTTGTATCGATACCAACCTTTAAAAACGTTTGTGAAATGATTTTTGTTGACTCCAACAAATCTAAAAAAATTATTCTACATCTAAAGATACTTTTTAGAGCATATAATTTTTGACAAATTACAAACTTAGTATTTTTCAAAATGCTTTTTAATTTAAACACAAATATCAAGTTGCGTATTAATTTAACTTAAGTTGTTTATTATATCAAAACCAAAATCAAGGTTAACATACATTTTTACCATGATTCCTTTGCTAAAATGCATGGATAGAATGTTGTTTTGAATGTTTGCTTATGTTTGATGTTTTTATCTAGTTCAGTTCATCATATGTTTGTTAAAATGCCTCTATGATGCTTGCAAAAATCTATTTTCAAGGAAAACCTTAAGTTGAGTCCGTACTAAGCTCAATCACTAGGGATTAGCATGGATTTAATGTTTTAAATAAATTGGTTCTCTAATTTTGGGGTATATATCAAGCACAAATTTTTGGAATCATGGCATTGTTAGGCCAAACAAATTCTATTTTTAACCCTTACAAGAACCAAAAACATTTTTAAGTATTGTTCAAAGTCTAGTTTCAAGCCTTTGTCATGACCAATGGTGTGGATAATAGATGGTTCAATGGCCTACTCTCAGGGAGTTAGATTGGTCCGTTACTCCATTACCATGGACCTTAGTGATTGGACATTTGTATATTCGATGCCTTAACACATGGCCATAAAAACCTTACACTCAATGAAAACCTTATTTTGATACTGGTAGCATAATAATCCCTATTTGAAAAATTATTTTTAGACCCTAAAATTTTTTTTTTAAGTTTCTAGTATTTTTTCCTTGAAAGGGATACGAATTACCTTTCCAACGATATCTTGTTTACCCTTGGATCATTTCAGATATGGGAGTTATGATTTTTCAAATTTTTGCTATTTAGAACCATTTGAATCAACTATTCATATTTTGTTTAGGCGATTCTGACCCATCAAACAATTTTCATAGATTTTTTAACTATTTTTCATTTAGATTTCATAAAATTCCATTCCTAAAAAGATTCTAAATGCGTTTGGGATGATTTTTCAAAGTTCATAGGCCCCTTTCCTCTATATTTACTATCAGCACTGGCTCAGACCTAGTTTCAAAAATTAATTCCACCTAAAAGGTGATTTCCTAAGGTTTTCAGAATATTTATACATTAATCCTTACTAAGTTGCCTTTCCAACGGTATCCTGTTCACCACTAGAAACCTTTGATCTAAATCAATGTAAATTCGAGAAGATGGACATTACGATGCTATCCTTTGCTTTTGTTAAACTTGTCAAAAGTCACTAGGATTTTCTTGAACCATCTCTTTGAGTCATTTGCACGATTTGAAATGTCTTCAATGATTTTCCCCATGAAGCTTCATGTCACAACATAGGTGCCATTAGGATCAAATTAAGACTCTAAACACTCTTGAAAATTAATTTCCATCTACCATTTAAATAATTAGGTTTCAATTCCAAGATCTATATTTTCCTTAAAATATATAAAAATTTTACTTCTCAAAAATCACTCAAATCTCTTTTTTCAAGGGGATACTCTAGCCTTTTTTTAGGGGATACCCTAACTTTGCTTTTCTGAAAAGATTCTTTAACCCTATTTTTTTGAGTAGATACTTCAACCTTGTTTTTCAAAAATATATAAAAAATCTAAGTTTTCTCTTCCCTGGGCTTCCTGGACAAGCATTCAATCTAAACACATATCCAAATTGTCAATCTAGTTATTCTTTAATAACAAAAGTCAATTGCTAGATACATCCCAACCATCCCCTTTTCTCTATGTCTTTGTGTATTAATTTGTAATGCAACTCTTATTTTGTTTTTTGTGCCTCACTAACATGCTTCATTTTTCTATTATGATTTTACATCTATGATTTTAAAAACAAATTTCATAAAATCCAAGGCAATGCTCTACGTCAGTATCCCTCTATTGCTCGACGTAGAGTATCCTTTTCTAAATCAGTGTGGATCTCTTTTACCAAATCCTCTATGTTTCTCCTCTCTCTTGGGTTGCATGGAGAGATATTAATTAAACCTTTATCGTAGATACCATGATTTAATATTTAAAATCTATTAATTATAAGAAGGGAATTACGTATAAATAATGATTGCATACAAAAAACCAAAGAAAAATTGAGACTTGGAAAAATTATAGCTAGATTGTACTAATTTTATACGTCTTAAGGGTGCTAATCCTTCCCTATGCATAATTGACTCTTGAAACCTTTTAGAATAAATTTTGGTATACATAGTCCATAAAATCAATATTTCAAGTTTCTTAACTCAAAATCATCAGTTTTAATAGGTACCTAGTTATACCTAGTTGAAAATGATTGTGGCAACTTTAAGTCTTGGCCATTTAGTAATGGATGTGAAAGACCAGTTGGACAAGCAATTTGCCTGATAGTCTTCCCTTTAACCTTCGATCAATTATGCTTAATTCAAATCCTAACTAAGGGATAACTCAAAAATCAGTATTTTCCCTTTTACCGTCTCTCTTTCATTTTTAAGCCATACCGTATCACGTGAGAGGCATGCCATGACATCTTGGTGACTCCACTAAGGATTTTATTTAGATAGTCAAGCCTACAACTAGCTAAATTTTATTAGAATCTCAATTTTCCTTAATTTTAGTCATTATTTATGTTTAGTTTTTTTCTTCATCTTAATTATAAATGACATTTATTTACCATAACTCACTATGATTTTATGTTTCTCATGATTGCTAAAGTTCTTATCTACTTGAAAATGAATATGATAGTTCTATTTTAATGGTAATAAGGAGTAAAATGAAAAGGTTTGATTGTTTCCCTGATACACACTATATGCTCACATCTGTATTAGACTCTCGATCATATGTTTTTTAGAGAGACAATAATACCTTCACTAGGTGGAAGTAAGCTAATTATCCTCCATTGTATCTCTTCTTTAACCATGGGCTAGCAATATCTTATAGGGAGTAAAGTACCTATGATCTCATGGTATTCCTTTTACCCATATGGGCATAGCAAAATACATTCTCCTGAATCAAATTTGTTTTGTCTAGTTTCTGGTGGGCCTAGGATCCTAGTACCTCAGTTGTCCTTACTAGATGAAAAAATGATTCGAGAACCTATTAGAGTCAACTTGACCTTATATAGTTTGCTATCAAAGCCAAAACCATATTAGGCCATGCCAAAGTGCTGCTAGATCGACCCAGAGAATAAGACACTTGGGAAACACTTCTTACCTATTATTCCTTTTTTATCATTTCTTTATTGTATAGATGATGATAAATGAACACCGTCACTAATTCCTTCTTTCACACCTTGGTTCATGTCATCTATCATAATAGTGTCACCGAGGAATGCCATTATGTTGTCTGATTAATGGCTAATTCCTTTTTCCTTTTTGCACCAGAGATAACATTCGAATGTTATCATTTGGTATCCTACTCGAGGGTATAATTGCTTTTTAAAGAACAAAATCCATCCAAGTAAGTCATTATGATGTCTAACCAATGGCTTGAAGCTCGTTATTCATTAGACAATATTGAGAGAATGTTTATGTCCTTTATAATATCCTTAAAGGCATCATACCATCTCGCTATAAGCAAATACCTAAACAAGCTATCATGCTATCCGATGAATGGCTTGACATTAGCTTGTAACTATATGGTGATGAGCAAATCATCATTGTCTCGAGCATTAATCTTCATTTTGATGGGATACACATATCACAGACATGCTAATATACAGTCTATGTAAGTCTAGGATTTATGGGCATAATGACAATATGTACAAATTTTTCCACGCTTGCCCTATGGCATAATGATGCCATAGGGCATTTTTATTCTGTGATTTATTTCTTGTCCTAATACATTGCTAACTTACTATTTATTATATTGTTGCCTTTGCTACATGCATCATGTCATATCATCTTGAGACAATTGGTTTCAAGGGCAGTGTCCATAGACAAGTATCTTACCATTGCACAACCATTAGCTAAAGCTTTCGAAGATTTTGAGACAATTAAGGTCGAGTCATAAAGAGGATAAAAATATAGTGGGTACAACCTCTAGCCTGAATATATCTTAGAGATCCCAAAACAAGCTAAAATGCTTTTTAGGTACTTTAATCTCCAGGAGTTGAGGGGTGTATGAAATGATAGGCATGCGACTAATAAGGCAATCTACATAGAAGATTATATGAGTATTGCTTTATTGATCTAGGTTAAAGTTGACTTCAGATTACAATGCGCTACGATATAATTTTGGAATCCCTCATATAGGTGTTTCACTTTCAACAGGCAAGATCTAGTCCCTACTGTAAAAGAGTATTTAGCCATGCTTAACATCAAAATGGCCTAATTTAAACAAATTTACTCCAATCTTTTAAGAAAATGTTGGCTAGTATGCTCAAAGTCAAAAAGCACTAGGTAGGCTCGTATCTGTCAAAACAAGGGATAGTGTGTACATCACATAGGATAGTTTAAATTCTACTGTTAGTACTCAAATAAGAGAAGATTCAAGATGCTTTCGCATTACAATCTATGGTTTAATCATTTTTTGAGGGCTTTGGGACACTTAGAGGTTACCGTGGTGGATACTTGCTTGAAGTTGAGTTAAAATGTCAATCTGCTCCTGCCACCTTAGTGGAGGCTATTGGTCCTTAAATTTTGGGGGGAAAAAAGGGAAAACATGCTTCATCGAATGCTCATTAATGTTGTATATATGGATCCTTAGTCATTTTTATGGTGTGAAACTGCTATAACCATACATGTTTGAATTTTAGTCCTTTCACCCCATTCTTAGAAAAAGAGTGACTATAAGATGCCACCAAGAATCAATGGACTTCAAAGTCCTAAGCTCTGAATGCCGATAAAATGACTTAGACGGTCCATGGATTATTTTTGGCCTGATTATGTACAAATGCAAGCCATTGATTAGATGCCTTTTAATGGATTATAAAGAATCATCAGTTATGCCTCACTCATGGATTTATGGCAATTCAATTGCCTATAGTTTGTTGCCATCACTTGTGAGTTTGGTACACTAAATTTTAAATATAGAGAGGATGGCTACATAAGCCAAGTGCAAAAGATCTTTGGCGTATGGCAAATAAACCATGTGTCATATTAAAAAAAGAGAAAAAAATAACTCCGGCCTACAAAAGTTGGAGAGCTAGGTGAGTTAATGACACTATACAATTACCTGCTAATGGAATCCCCTATGTTCTGATAGATAGCTCTCCATCTAAGATTAAAATCCTAAAGCATGAGTTTGCATAAGAAAGACCACTTTCATTAAAGAAATTCCTCAATTGCAAGAAGAGAAAAGTCAATAGAAGTGTGAGTGTCAAGTCCAAGAGGGGTGAATACACGATCTTGTCAAGATGAAAAATACCATCAACAAAGATTTTCAAGACTTGAAGAAAGACTACATGGCACTTCAAAAGTCAAAGAAATACTAAGGAACTAGTAAATCCTTAGCCAAATATAAAGTTGACCTTATCCCTCTTACCAATGACTTAGACACTTGAAACGTTTAGGCAGAGATCACTATAGAAGAACTCACTAAGACTCACATAATCACATTGGTTTATCGAAAAAGAAGCAAAAGCCTAGTATCTTGAGTACAAGTTTTTCAAAATGAAAGTGTCGAGAATAAAGCTTTAACCATAAGGATTCATGAATTGGAGCATGCTTTTCAAGTCCAGCAATATTGATCAAGAGATTATTAATGTCCTATGAAAAACTATGCAATAATTGGATCTCAGTGACTAATCTCAATCGAAGTATAAAGAACATCTCTAGAACCTCATTGAGCAAATTCGCATGCTCAAACTAGGATAAATGATATAGTCAAATTAGCTAGATTTATAAGGTGAGACTTCATTCCCATAAGAGACAATGGACAAGAACTTTTGAACTTTTTGAAGCTTGCAATCAAGCAGTGTAATCGCATTTGATATTTTAAGATTTGCTTACTTTCAAGCTTGATAGGCTGTAGTTAATGCTTTGTTCGAATAGAAGATACTTATTCCAAAGCTATTGCTAAAATCCAATTGTCTTTTTCATTTCCATACATGATTTAATTTGTTTAATCATGTTTTTTCCATTGACATAACATTATCACATGCATATGATTTCATTTTCCTTCATGCATACATCAAACTCATCATATCAAATAAGTCTAATCTGGCATCACTCTAAAGTGTGAAGGTCCTCAAAAAATAGAATCAAACATCCAACACTAGTACAATACCTATCTTTTGAAAAGCCATAGAGAATGATCACCAGGCTCATATCAAGAGGGATTAAGGTTGTAAAGGTACTGATAGTAGAGATGGCATCTTAGGCAGAAAACCAAACATAAGAGGTCCTAAAGACTCGTAGGAGAGGAAGGAAGGCCAACAGTTCGAGGGATGTTCTATCAGCCATAGATGGTAGGGTGGCCAAGCTCAAGGTGACTGTCAGAGATATGCGGGAAAACCTTAAGATTATGGAGGGCCACATCAAAGAGCTAGACTCCATAGGGGAGGAGCTTTAGAAGGAGATGTAAGGTGTTCTCAACACAGCGATAGACATTCTCACTCAGAAGAATGATGCCCTCGAAGCTATGGTTGAGGCCATGAAAAAGTAAATGGAAGAGCTTATGGGGGAGCTCTCATCATGCAAAGCAGCTATAGGAGGTAGTGTTCTAGCTGTGACATCTAAACATAGGATGGAAATCCCCAAGCCAAAAGAGTTTAAGGGACCCAATCCGCAAAAGATGTGGATAACTTCTTGTGGGGGATGGAACAATACTTTCAAGCAATAGGCATTGAGGATGATGCTACTAAGGTAAATACTGCCTCCATGTATTTTACCGATGTGGCTTTTTTGTGGTGGCATCATCGATGCAACAATGAAAAACATGAGGGTACAGCCATTGGAACTTGGGAAGTGTTCCAAACAGAGTTCAAGCAATAGTTCTATCCTGAATATGCCGAGGATGAGGCACGTGCAAAGTTGTGACGGCTTACGCAACAAGGCACAATTCGAGAATATGTTTGAGAGTTTAGCGAACTTATGCTCCAAATTTCAAATTTAGAGGAGAAGAAGGCATTCTTTTCATTCATGGATGGACTCAAACCTTAGGCAAAGCAAGAGTTGCAATGAAGAGGTGTCAAGCCATAGAGGGATTAAGGTCGTTGATACTTTTGAAAAGGCATCCTAAGAATAGTCACCCCTAATAGCACTGATCCTATTTGCTTAACCATTACTCTATATAAAGTCTATAGTAGCACCACATCTGGTTCAAAGATATATTGGTGTGAAAATAGGATTGCCACCAATAAATCTATTAGTTCAAGATCTCAATAAATAGATAGAACAAGAAAAGGCAACCAATTCAAAATGTGCCAAGATAGTTGAAAATGAAACCAAGTCCAATCTATTCGAGAAACACCTCAGGCTATAGAAGGTGGCAATAAGTTTGGATTTGTGCATGCTAAATCTTTGGGCTTGGTTTCAAACCTTGTCATCCCACCGAAGTTCAAAGTATCAGATTTTGACATAGGACCAAGACCTTACTACAAATATCCGTATATACTACCAAAAGAGGATTGACCATGAAAACAACAAGAGATTGTTAATACACTATTTTACATCTTAACCGGGGCAACTACTTGTTGGTATATAGAGCTTGAGCCAATTAAAATGCAATCATGGGCAAATTTGGCTTAAGCTTTCCTTAATCAATATGAACTTGTATTTGATTAGGCTTCAGATCATTGTTCTCTATTGAACATGGAAAAAAAACCACTGAAAGTTTTAGGTAGTATGCTCAAATACAGTTACAAGAGGCCATTTAGATCCTTCCCCTATTAATTGAGAAAGAGTTAACCATTTAGTTCATTAACACCTTATAGACTCTTTACTATGAGGAAGTAGTAAGAAATAAACCAAAGAATTTTGTAGATGCAGTTATATTATGCGAAATGATTGATGAGTTTATAAAGAATAACTCGATCGAAAGGGTTATCTCCAATCAAAAAGGAAAAAATATAATCAAGATCACACAATGGTTGAAACCCGATGTTAAAGGTAGGTCATATCAAATTTATACCAAATTGGTCGTGAATGCAATTAGTATTAAAGAAAATTTTGAAATTATAAAGAATATAGAGCAAGTCAAGACACCAATGAATCATTTTTCAAATTTTAGTACAAGCAAAATTAATCAATAGGGTTAAAAAGGTAAAAAAAGATCCTACCAACATCTATGACTTCCATACCATCTCCTATAATACTTTCCAAACATGTAAGGAGTTTTATGCGATGGTGTAATGGTTGATGAAGAAAAAAGGCTTTGTTACTTGATTTGTTAAGACTAATTAAACAAGAAAAGAAAAAAATCCTACCTCATAAAGAGCCTACTGAAGCGGTGAACCTGAAGATAGAGGAAGGTTAGAAAAAGGTCAAGACAAGAGCCTCTATAAACCCATAAACCCAAACCAAATTAATCAACCTTCTCTAAGAATACAAGAATGTACTCACTTGGTCCTACCAAGAGATGCTCGACTTAAATACCAAAATAGTGGTTCACATGCCTCTTTTAAAACCCAAGTGTAAACCCATATAACAAAAACTTGGGAGAATAATATCGAAGATGCTTTTAAAGATTAAAGAAGAGGTAAAAAATATTTTTACATAAGATTTCTCGAAAAAACTAAATATCCTGAATGGGTAGCCAACAATGTCTCAATCTTTAAAAAAGATGGTAAGGTAAGAATATGCGTAGATTACAAGGACTTAAATTGAGCTAGCCTTAAATTGCCTTCATGGATACCTTAGTAGACAATACTGCTAAAAATTCCTAATTTTTCTTCATGGATGGATTTTTAGGCTACAATCAGATTAAAATGGCACTCAAAGACATGGGAAAAGAACCATCTTTGTAACCTTTTACGACAAGGTTATGCCTTTCAAACTCAAGAATGTCAAGGTAATCTACCAAAGAGCAATGGTAACATTATTCTATGACCTCATGCACAAAGAAATAGAGGTCTATGTGGATGATATGATTGCCAAATCCTCAAAAGCGAGTAAACCTAGAAACTCTACAAATAGCTATGTAAATATCAATTTAAAATAAATCCAGCTAAGTGCATATTTTGTTTTACCTTTGATAAGCTATTAGGCTCCACTATGAGTGAACAAGGAATTAAGATCGATCTGACAAAGTAGAAGCTATCCAAAATGTTTTACTACCTTGTACCTAAAAAAAGTAAGGAGTTTTCTTAAGAGACTGAACTGTTAGCAAGGTTCATATCCCAAGTAATAGACAAATGTGGTCTGATCTTCCTTCTACTCCAAAAATAGAATCTTGATGAATGCAATGATGAGTGCCAACAAGCATTTAACAAGGTCAAGTCTTATCTTTCAAGCCTGGCAGTGCTTGCACTGCTAGTGCTCGATCAATCACTAATCTTATACATGTTAGCTTTCAACGAGTTTATAGGTTGTGTACTGGGTTAGCATGATAAGTCAAGAAAGAAAGAACAAGCTATCTACTTTCTAAGCAAGAAATTCATGGAGTATGAAAATAATGAGAAGTTATGTTGTGCTTTAGCTTGGACAACTTAGAGGTTAAAGCAATACATGCTATATCACAATGCATGGTTGATTGCCAAGCTTGATCCTATCAAATACCTTTGCAAGGCTCTTGTTTGTTAGGAAAGTTGGTTGGATGGCAAGTCTTGCTCTTTGAATATGATACTATTTACTTGAGCCAAAAAGACATAAAAGCTAGCATGATAGTTGAGTTTTTCATAAGCTGAGTCAAAGAAGACTATGAACCATTAGATTTTAAATTCCTAGAAAGGGACCTATTGTGCATATCTAAAGCAAATGATGGTATCAATTGTAGCCAAACCTAGAAAATGTATTTTGATGGAGCCTTCGATGTATTGAGGCATGGACTCAAGGCTATTCTAATCTCACTAAATGGAGATTATTATCCCTTCACCATAAGATCAAACTTCAATAATAGTAGCAACATAACTAAATACGAGGCATATGTATTAAAGCTCTGAGCAATCACTGAAAGGGCATTAGGAACTTTAGAAGTTTATGGGGACTTCACCTTGGTAATTTATCAATATGGAAAAGATAGGAATACTAGGTACTAAGCTAATTCAATATAGAAGGCTAATCAATGAACTAAAATAACAAGCTGATGAAATCAACTTCTAGTATTTGCCTTAAGAAGACAACCAAGTTGCAAATGCTCTAACAACCCTAGCCTCTATGTTCGAGGTAACTCATGAATCAGAGGTTACATCCATCTAGATGAGTTTTCATGAAGCTCCCATCTGCTGCCATAGTATAGAGAAAGAAAAGAATGGTTTATCATGGTGTCATGACATTCTTCAATATATTTGAAACCAATAACACCCAAAGCATGCTACAGATACTAACAAGCGAACCATCTAAAGAACGTTTACAATTTTCATTTTGGATGGTGAAGTTTTGCATAAGAAAAGCTAGGATTAGACATTACTTTGATGTGTTTCATGTGTAGATGCTTTTAAAGCTACGAGAATTTTAGAGGAGATCCATGAAGGAAATTAATTATGGTACACACGCTAACGAACACAAAATCGCAAAGCAAGTTATGAGTCTGGCTATTATTGGTTGACATTAAAAAAAGACTACATTGACTATGCCCGGAAATACTACAAGTGCTAAATTTGTGCAGATAAAATGCATGTCCCACCTTCACCTCCTACATGTTGTGACAACTTTATGTCCTTTCTCTATATGCAGCATGGATATGATTGGAGCATCATTCCCAAAGCCTTTAATAGGCATCACTTCATTTTGGTTGCCATTGATTAATTTACCAAATGGGTAGAAGTGGCTTTATATTCCAACGTCACCAGATATGTTATGTGTAAGTTTGTAAAATTAAACATCATATGTTGATATAGGCTCCCTAAATAAATCATCATGAAGTAATTTACTCTTAGTTTAAGATGAAGCACCATAATTTAGTGCCATACCATCCAAAAAATGATTGGGGCGGTTGAAGCAGCCAACCATAACATTAAGAAAATAGTCGAGAAAATGGCTAAAACTTGTAAAGATTTACACCAAAAGTTACCCGTTGCTCCACATGCCTATCTTATAGTAGTTAGACTTCTACTAGAGCTACCTCATTCTCTCTAGTTTGTGGGATAGGGGCTATCTTGCCTATTGAAGTTGAGATCCTTTGCTTAAGTTTTTGATGGAACCATATAAAGATTTGCACCAAAAGTCGCACTTTTTTTTACATGCCTATCATATAGTAGTGAGACTTCCATTAAAGCTACTTCATTCTCTCTAGTTTGTGGGATAGAGGCTGTCTTGCCTATCAAAGTCAAGATCTTTTGCTTGAGGTTTTGATGGAGCCATAGCTTGAAAAAATTGAATAAATCAAGAACTGATACGAGAAACTTAAACTTCATCGATGAAAAAGGGTGATAGCTATTTTTAATGGATAAATGTATCAAAAACGTATGATAAAAGCTCCTAATGAAAAAACTTCATCCTTATCAATTTTAAGAAAGAGACTTAGTGATTAAAAGGTCTTCTCAGTTCACATAGATATTTGAGGAAAATGGACCCTAAAATGGGAAGCTCCCTATATGTTTAGTGAGCTTTCTCTGATGGAGCATTGATTTTAACTAATCTGGACAGCAATGACCTACCCAACCTCGTTCACTCTGATTTTGTCGAGAAGTACTATGGCTGAGAAGGCCCTTAGAATGAAAACCTACGAAGGCATCCTCATGTCTAAAAGAAACCTTGGATAAAAACTGAAAATGGTATCCAGGGAACTAAATTTGCCTAAATTGAAAACCTGGAAGGGTGGCTTAAGCAACCAAACTCTACCTTGTCGGAACTTAATCAAGACCAATACTCACCTAATAAAATAATCCCTATCAAAATTCCAAATTTTAGCCTTACCTACTTATCCTATCTTAAACCTACTAATCCATTTCTACCTAACCCCAAAAGAAAAAAGTTTCTACCTTGACTTAGGGTAATTACCATTGGGTAATCTAAAAGATTCCTCAAAAAATGGCCAACACTAGAAGAGTTAGTCATTTGAGAGAAACCTTCGAAAGTACTGAGAGAAAGACTCATGTCATTAGCATTGAAAGAGATCGATTGCTCAAAAATGTTAATCTGCAACTTTCATTATACACCTCAAACTACTTAATGAATTGTATTCCTTTTTTTCTAGAATGAATGCAATCATTTCATTCTATGAATTTTTTTCTCATACTTGCATACCATATTGCATCAAGCTTGTCATATAATTAGTAATGCTTGAAGATTATACAAAATTGATAATAAGATTTCCTATTATTTCTTCAAAGAATATGAAATTTTGCAAAAAAAATCTTTTCAGGTTCAAAAAGCCAAGAATGGATTCTAAAACCATAAGTAGACTTACCCTTTAGACTTTTGAATATTGAAAATGTGATCAGAGATGTCCCTCTATAAACCTTAGCCAAAAGATAAAGCCAAATCAATGATACTTAATCTTTACCATCAAACCACATTCCTATCTGTCTATTTAGATTATCATATGGCACCTTTGTAGTCATGTCCAAAACTAGCTTACGAAGGCTATTAACCAACCTTAATGAATAAACCTCTAATACGAGTTGACTAGGCTCAAGAATTTTCTTATACATCACAGATCACCTTAACCTTAAAAAATAACCTCAACCATTTGAAAAAAACCTTTTAAACATAGAGAGTAAAGTTGGCAAACCTTAAAACAAATTACACCCAATGAACTAAAAGATAAAAGGTGATTTAAAACTGCAATTGTCAAATTAGATTTCTAAATAATCACATCTGCATTATCCAAGCATGCATCTACACCCTTATCAACATAGATGAAATTACTTACCACCTTTCAAGTATGGATGCCTACCTCAAAAGTCCTACGAAAACTTAAAATTACAAGTACTAACTATTCTCTCCAAAAACCCTACAGACCCAAAGTAAACTCTTTTAACTTTACATTTTCTAGTCCATAAAGAGCCTAGACATGTACCTACCTCAATCCATAAAGAGCTGGATGCCATCTACCTTAGTTCATAAAAAGTTAGATGTCTACCTACCTTAGTCTGTAAAGAGATGGATACTTATCCACCTTAATCCATAAAGAACTAGATGCCTAAGTACCTTAGTCCCTGAAAAATTAGATGCCTACCTTCTTAAGTGCATAAAGAGCTGGACACCTACTTACTTTAGTCCACTAAGAGCTAGATGCCTATCCACCTCAATCTATAAAGAGTTGGATGCCCACCTACCTCAGTCTATAATAAGCTGGATGCCTATCAGGTTAGTCCACAAAGAGCTAAATACCTATCTACCTCAGTTACAAAGAGCTAGATGCCTATTAATTTAAAGCCCACACTAGCTGGCATTTTGTCTAGAGGCTAAACCTTGGAAACTACAAGCCCAGTAAGGAATTAAACTGTATAAAACTTAGCAAAAGTTCTTTTATCAATCAAAAACACTACCAACATGTTCTGTCTACCTTTGCATAGTACTAATTGGATCTCTATTTTCCTATAAGAACTCAAGAGGTAATGTTTCACCTTGGACAAAATAGTGTCTATTTGTCTTTGCTTTATTCCTGATACTTAGCAATAACTAAAGAAGGGCAGTTGTAGACATGCCATTTTTCCTGAGACAATATTCAAGGTATTAGAAGTCAATATCCGAGCCACCGTTAAGGTTATCGGAGAAACATGGGTAAATTTTTCACTATCTTCTATCATTGTAAAGGGTTCGAAGAGTCAAAGGTAAGGAAAATCTACATTTTTGTATATATGTCTTGACACATGGGTGTGAGGTATATATACAAGGCTCCACGTCATTCAAATTCCAAAATATTACTAGTTGTAACAATTCTAATAGGCATAGTATCAATACGTAAAAAGTGCCATCGATACCAAAGGTGTTTGTATTAATACTGAGTTATATCATAGTTAAAATCATAATTTTTGGCCAACAAGTATTGATATTCTGTGGCTCTATTTCCACTCTTTTAAAACCTCTTATTTCTCTTATCTCTACCCTTAAAACCATCCTCCATAGACACCATGACCAAAATCTCTTTTTTTCACTCCGTTATTAATCCATAGCAAAAAAAAAGAACAAAATGAGCTGTACATTGCTTGGTTACTACTTAAGGAAGAAGTTAAAAGTTATGGTCTTTATTAAGGTATATTTTCTATCTTTTCTTTATCTCATTTTCTATTCTTCTTCATCATCATGTCATTAGTGAATCTCTATGTTTCCATGACCTTATTAAGGCTTTCTTGCATTATTTTAGCTTTGTTTATGGTAGTCTTAGGATTTTGATGACTTTCTTAATGCCTTGTTTGGATCAACTAAATTGCCATATTTGATTTGGGCATTAACATAACCCCTATTTATGCATTTTTGACAAGTTTTTCTTCATCTTAACATGCTTATTTCACCTGTAGATGCTTTTCTAGTATGTTTTGTTCTTTACCATCCCACTAAATGCATTTTTACCATGATTCCTTTGTTAAAATGCATGAATAACTAGCTGTTTTGAATGATTGCTTATTTTTAATGTGTTCTCTTAATTTTTTTCATCATATATTTTCTAAAATGCCTCTATGATGCTTGCAAAAATCTATTTTTAAAGAAAAACTCAAGTTAAGTCCATACTAACTTTAATCAATTAGGATTAGCATGAATTTAATTTTTTTTATAAATTAATTCTCAAATTTTAGGGTTATGTCAAGCACAAATGTTTGGAATCATGGGTTTATTAGGCCAAGCAAATTATGTTTTTAATCCTAATAAGAACCAAAAATGTTTTCAATTATTGCTTAAACTCTTATTTTAAGCCTTTTGTCATGACTACTGATGTGGATCATAAGTGGTTTGATGGCCTATTCTCTGGGAGTTGAATTGGTTTGTTACTCCACTACCACGGACCTTAGTGATTGGACATTTGTATGTCTGATACCTTGATGTTTGACTGTAAAAGTGCAAAACTCAAAGAAAACCCTTATTTTAGTACAAGTAGCATAGTGATCCCTATTTGAAAATTTGTTTTCTACTTTAAATGATTTTTTGGAGTTTTCTAGCATTTTTACTTGAAAGGGCTTTAAATTACCTTTCCAATAACACCTCATTGGTTCTTAATCATTTTGGATTTGGGAATTATGATTTTTGAAACTTTAGATGTCTGAAACCCTTGGAATCACCAATTCTTATTATGTTTGGGCAATTCTGACTCATCAAACAATTTTTCAAGATTTTTTAAATGTTTTTTTATGAAGAGTTCATAAAATTTCCTTTTTTAAGAAGGCATCGTTTGTGATTTAATGATTCCAAATTAGTCTGATGTGATTTTTCAAAGTTCATATCACCCTTTCCCCTGTATTTACTATTAACTCTAGCTTTGAACTAGTTTCAAAAATTGATTCCCCCTAGAAAATGATACTATAGGAATTTTGGAATATTTTAATATTAATTCTTATTGAGTTAATTTCCCATCATACCTTGCTTGCACTTAGAAACCTTTAAACCAAAATAAAATAAACTTAGGAAAGTGGACAGTATAATGTTGTCCCTTGCCTTTTGTTGAACTCGACAAAAGTTATTAGGATTTTCCCGAACCAATTTTTTGGATTATTTGAATGACTTAATTCCCTATGGAGCTTTGTGTCATAACACGGGTGCTGCTAACCTCAAATCAAGACTCTAAACAATTTTGAAAATTTATTTTTGTCTCCTATTTAAATTATCGGGTTTCAGTTCCAAGATCTATATTTTCCTTAAAATATATCAACATTCTAATTTTCAAACATCACTCAAAATCTTTCTTTTTAAGGGGATATTCCAACCCTATTTTTCTCAAAAGTAATACAATCTCGCTTTTCCATGGGATTCTCCAACCCTATTATCTCCAAAGGGATACTTTAACCATATTTTTCAAAAATACATAAAAAATCTAAGTTTTCTCTTCCTAGGCTTCCCTAGACCTTTTATTAAAATTTTCATGTCTAAGACAAATATCAAATCTAAAGACGTATCAAAATTGTTAATTCGATTATTCTTTAATAACTAAGGTCAATTACAAGATACATCGCAATTGTCCCTCTTTTCCTATGTCTTTGTATATTAATTTGCATTGTAACTTTTATTATGTTCTTTTATGCCTCTCTCACATGTTTCCTTTTTCCATGATGATTTTACATCCATGTTTTTAAAATCAAATTTCATAAAATCTGAGGCAATGTTATACATTAGTTTTCCTCTAATGCTTAACATAAGGTTTCTTTTTTAAATCAATTCGGATCTTATTTTATTGAGTCTTTTATGTTTCTCCTCTCTTATGGGTTGCAAAAAGAGATTTTAATTAAAATTTTTATTGCAAAAACCCAGATTTAATATTCAAAAATCTGTATTTATAAAAAAGGGATTACATATAAATAATGCTAGCATACAAAAAAACTAAAGAAAAATCGAGACTTGGAAATTTATAGCTAGATGGCACCAAATCTAGGCATCATAGGGTGTCCTTTCTTACATGTAACTAACTCTCGAACCTTTTTAAAATAAGCTTCGGTATAAGTAGTCCATACAACAAATTTTTTAAGTTTCTTAACTTAGAATCACTAGTTTTTTCATAGGTATCTTGCCCAAAATGATCAATGGCAGCTCTTAAGTCTTGGCTATTTTTGATAATGGCCATGTAACACTAGCTGGATAAGTGATTCCTTTGATGGCCCTTCCCTCAACCTTCATTCCATTATGCCTAATTCAAATTTCAACTAAAGGATGCTCAAAAGGCAAGCGCTTTCTTTTTTACCTTCTCTTTTTTATTTTTAAGTCGTAGCATGTCATGTGAGGGGCTGTCATGACACTTACTCAAGAAAGTTGAGGAAATTACAAATCATGTTCCTTATGGTCTCTTAGTTGAATGTTTTAAGTCTCCTTAGATTTTATGGGCTTAAGTAACCATAACTTGTTTTAGACATATTAGCCTAGTGTTAATTTAACTTCTACTAAGCATCCTTATGTATGTGACCATTATGCCTCTATCATATTAGCAATAAACATAAAATACCCTAATAAAGAATATTTTATATTTATATACCAAGATTAGCATCTAGCAATGCATCATGGCCACCCAACATGTAGGGAGTGTCAATATAGTTTTGACAAACCCTTTAATGTTGAGTATCTCACTAAATGTCTTTTCATCATATATCTTAGAATTAACAAACATACACTTAGTCTATTCCATATTAGTATAAAACCCTATGTATTAGCTCTATATTCAATATTGCCTTGACTAAAGACTTTGAGTCAACATAAGCTAGGTACATCTGACATATGTCCCTTCATATAACTTGAGGAGATGAATCCCCTGTAGACCACTCATTCACCTACCATTTGATTCATGTCACCCTACCATAAGCATCCATCTATCATGGACCAGTTCATGATGGAATCAAAGCATGGCAGTTCTTATATAAGATAACTAGGTTTTATAGGTTTAAGGATCACTTACACAATTAAACTCTCATAGCGGGACATGTTCAATGAACTTGTTACCAAACAAGCACCTATATGATGTCGCCAATTATCCCTATACTTCAACTTATGAGATCAATTACATGTCTCATATTCTTGGAGGCTTACATATGCTAGTCTTTGTGCATTGTTACTACCCTATCTTGACAATATGATGATCAAAAACATTTTTAGGGACATGGCTTTGATGTTTAAGGATCTCATAATTATAACTCTTTACAATTTCTTTGTAAGGCTAATGTGTTTCATAGACTTTACCTACATAAAATATTTACAAAAATTATTCAAACTTATGGAAAAATAAAATACCTTTATAAGAATAGTTAAATGTAATGTTTAGTTACATAAAATCACTAAATGCTAATACCTTACAAACTGCAAAGTTTGGCTTATAAGGCGTGCACTAACAATCTCCCACTAGCACTAAAGCCAATTGCCTATATATGTAAGTCCCTTATCCCTATATGATGATCATGTTTTTACTAAGATATAAGTTTAGTGAAAGGATAAGTTAAATTCTCCTCAGTGGGTACTCGTTTTATAGTAAAATCATGTCCTTCTATAATATCTCTAATGACATGATTTTGTCATGTTATCCTTGAATTTAGTTTTGATATAACCAATAAATTTAAGTTAAATTAATACTCGACCTCATATTTATGTTTAAATTGAAAAGCATCTTTAAAAATACTAAGGTTGTAATCATTAGGATGTGTTTGAGTCAATAAAAATGATTTTACAAACAAGTTTTAAGGCCTAATATCGATAAAAAGAACATGTGTATCGATACTATGTACAAAACCTTTAAATGTATCAATACAATGAACATGTGTAACTATATAGGTTGTTTAGTATCGATACTCACTCCCTAAGTATTGATACAGGGCTTGGCAGTAGCCAAGGTTTGCATGAAACCCTCAAATGTATTGATACAAGTGTATATGTATCAATACATACTAATCAATATCAATACTCACCCTATGAGTATCGATACAGAGCTTAGCAGTAGCCTATGTTTGGCTGAAACCCTTATATGTATTGATACAAAGGTATCTGTATTGATACAACTTCTTACTATCCATACTAAATCTTAGTATCAATACAACAAGTTGTAAGGTCACTTTTTTGAACTGTTTATCGATACCATTGGTATTGTATCGATACTGTAGCACAGGATTAAGTGGAAATCAGCATTTATAAAGGCTACAATAGCTCTCCAACTACCACATTAAATGCCCAACGTCCATAAATCAATTTATAGCTATAAATGGAGGTTCTAAATAGCTGAAGAGGCAGAGATACATATTTAATTGAATCATTGAACAACAAAAGCTCAAAATCATAAAAATCATTATTTTCTACTTGTATCAACTCATACTTTTTAAGTCCATTTGTATCTCATTCTTCTTGTACTTAAATTCTAGCAAACATCAACCTATTAGAGGTTTAATTACTTTGCAAAATATTTTTTTTATTTGACAAAAAAGGGTTAAGTGAAAATACTTGAGAGTTTAGAGTATAATTCTTAAGGTATTTGAAAGGTTCTATCTAAGCCTTAAAAGATAGTTGTGTATGGTTATACCTTATCCTTAAAGGTAACAATTTCCTTAGTGAATTATGGATATCACCTTAGTAAGAAAGTACCAAGAAGAAAGGATGTAGGTGCTGAATTAAAGGACCAAACCTCTATGCATCCTTTGTTGATTTTTCTCTCTTTCTTATCTTGTTTAATTTTTAAATTTACAAAGTTTTATAGAACCAATTCACCCCCTCTTGGTTCAATCTCTCTATTAAAGCTAACAATCGGTATCAAGAGCTTTAGTCTCCTTTATAGGTCTCACAACCTTAAAAAGATCCTTGATAGCTAAAAAATGGAGAATGCAAACATTGCCTCAAGAAGTTCATAAATTGAAAAGCCAAGATGAAGTTTGTCTTATGGCATTTGAGACAAATGCAAATGCTATGGGACTTGAAGGGTATTCCATCATGAGAACTCCACTCTTCAATTGTGACAACTACTCATATTGGAAGATAAAGATGAGGCTCTTTATCCAATCAAATGACTATAAAGTATAGAAAATCATCATCAACGATCCACTCATTCCAAAAAAGAAAGTCGGATATTGCATTGTGCCAAAGGAGAAAGAAGAATAGGATGAACAAGACACCAAAATGGCACAACTAAATGCCAAGGCCATGGACACATTATTTTGTGCTCTTAGTCCAAGTGAGTATAATAGATTCCCACTATATGACAATGCAAAGCAAATGTGGGACAAGCTAGCAACCACACAGGAAGGAACAAATCAGGTCAAAGAATCCAAGACAAGCATGCTCACACTTGACTATGATTTGTTCAAGACAAAGATAGAAGAAACCATCAAAGAAATGTCCAATAGATTTATGGACGTCATTAACAGGTTAAAGGCACTTGAAAAGACCTATCTAAATAAAGAAATGGTAAACAAGCTACTAAATAGTCTTTCTAAGTCTTGGGAAGCAAAAGTGACAGCAATTGAAGAATCAAAACATCCCAACACACTTTCTTTGGATGAACTCATAGGTTCCCTTCTAACCTATTAAATGAAGATCAAGCATGGACAAAAACCATCAAAGAAGGCAAATGTTGCCTTTAAATCAACCACACTTAGTGATAATGATGAAGAGGTCAAGGAAGATGAAGAAATGGCTATGTTCACAAAAAGATTCAATAAATTCATGAAAATAAACAAAGCTAGAAGACCTCCTAGAAAGAAATAATGAAAGGAGACTCAAGCAAAAAAGAGAAAGAACAAATTATTTGCTACGAGTGTAAAAAATCAGGACATATCAAATTTAAATGTCCAATGTGGAAGAAATCAAACCTGAAGAAGCAAAAGAAGAAGGCAATGGTGGCCACATGGAATGATAGTGACACTAATGATTATAAAGAGGTGGCCAACCTATGTCTCATGGCTCATGATAAGCCTAATGTATCTTCTAATGCTAATACTTACTTATTTGATGAATTACAAGATGCATTTGATGAATTAGCATTAGAATTTGAAGTTATGAATTTGAAATACAAGAAAATGAATTCTAAACTCAAAGAAAAAAATGAAACACTAAGCATGACAAATAATGATCTTAAGAAAATAGTAGATGAGTTACAAGTCAATATTAATGATCTAACCATGAAGAACACAAATTTGCATAACTCATTTACAAGGTTCTATATGGCACAACAAAAATTAAATAACATGCTAGAAACATAAAGGGCATTCTTTGGTAAAGATAGTTTAGGCTACAATAGAATCAAAAAAAAAACTCACTTTAAGAACTTCTTCATAACACAAAACAAATCATTTGATGCATCTAGCATATGTACAAATTGCCATAAACTTGGTTACACATTCCATACATGCTCCTTAAAAACTATCGCTTTTAGAGGTAAACTTGTTAGAAGAATATGGGTCTCCAAAGGTGTTAGCACATCCTAATATGAAGCTACAAAATTAAAATGGATTCTAAAAGGCATAAAAATTTTAAGGACTAAGACTCAAGGACCCAAGAAAGTTTAGGTACCTAAGAAGAAAATATGATTTTGTCATTGTAGGAGGAAGAACATTACTTCAAGGTAAATTCAATAAAAAAAAAATTCTTGGTACCTTGATAGTGGATGCTCAAGACACATGATCGGTGACCAAAATCAATTCGTGGAGCTAA
>JAQSVH010043916.1:0-35220 GCA_029448705.1 Adansonia digitata | reverse complement strand
ATTAAATAAAAAATATTATTCAAAATATTAATTTATAAAATGATAAAGATGAAAATCCAAAATTCAAAATAATTTTATCAGAAAAAATTTAACAAGTACAATACTCGTGATACTGTGAAAAATATTCAAAATTAGTTAAAAAAATTAGCAACTTGACACCTTTTGGTATAAAATGCCAACATGAATTTTTCATTGAATATTTCTAATTTTTTGGAGTGCATATCAGCATAAATACCACAGAGGTATCGATAGAAATGTACGATGATCAATTTCCCAATTTTAACGAAAAATTCTCAAAAAATTTTGAAAAATAGAAAATTTGACTATGATATTATCTGCAAAAATAGATTTTCAAAATTTGAAAAGAAATTATTAAAAAAAATTTCTCTTAAATATTCATTTTGTAAATCCAAAATTAGAGATCAAAATAACTTTTTTTGTTACGTGAACTTGCAACTATTTAAATTATGACTAAAAAGGTCTTGAAAATGCCTTGTTCATCCTAAAAAGATCATTCCTAATGAAGATGGCCATTAAGTTTTCGATCTCAGGTATTCAGGATTATTGGAAAAGAGACCTAGACGAAATTAGGTATCTACACATATGAGATACACAAACAGCATGGCACCAAAACAAATTCTAGCATAAGTCCACAAAGATTAGTATCTGTATCATCAAGCTCAAATAGTGATGAGAATATTGACACAAATAAGGTATCTGTATTATGCTCATAAGGTTGTAGTTGCTTGGCCCATGCCTTATCAACCAACTCTTTCCATTTTTTTGACAATGTATAAATGTCAACTTGAAATGCAATGAAATAAAGTCCTTACAACATTGTTACAACTACATATAATATTGGTAGCCAAAAGCAGAATAACAAGAACCTGCTCAACATCTTGTAGAATCGGTGTAATGAACCCACCATAAATAGCTACAGCAATAGCAATATAGATGCTACTATTATATGTAAAGCTATTGCCATCCCTACAGCAAGAATTGACTACGAGATGTTGAACCAATGCAAGTGTAGTTGCCTTTGCAAGCAGTGCTGTCATTGTTACACCTTTGGACTTGATCTAAACAAAATAAAAAAATATTATACCAACCAACATTCTCAAGGAAATGATAAGATAACTTAACATTTACTACAAAAGAGTACCACCCATCTACCTTCTATAGATGATTTTAGAATATTAACATCTTTCTTGAGCAAGATGTCCTAGGAAAATTCTAAAGATCCTAACTTAGGAATATTTTCTTTATTTAAGTTTTTCAATGTAAGGCATATTTTTCCCATCAACCAATCATAAGATATGATGCAATGGAAAACCACTTACAATTTGCAATTATGACCATATATAGTTTTACCAATCTTTATATTGAAGTTACTTTCTCAATAGGGAGCACCAAGCTTCCTTAAAATGTATGAAAATTTATTTAATAGCTAAAATGTCATTTTTTTTCATATGACATAATTAGATATGAAGCCTCCTAAGAATTCACCAATTTGAACTAAATGCATTTATGCAAACTATCCATTGCATCATCAATATATAAAAAGATTAAAAAGTAAAGAAACAAAATATTATATCATGTTAAAACACCTTAATAAAACTATTTTTACCTTTTTGTACAAGGAATTAAGTGCATTTATGGGGATGTTGTACCTCACACTGAAAGTAGGCACAAACAAACTCTCAACCATATTCCTAGTCACAGCACCCTACATCTTAGTAAAAGGAACAACTACTCCCAATTCAATCCCAAGAGCCATTAGAGATAGCTTTACTGGAGAAGCAGGCAACAACCCATGCTCAGAAGCAGTCACTACACCTATAGTCGCTACCTCAATATCCTTAGCTACAGTCCTCCCATGGGTCCAATCCCTGACACTATTCCCAAATCCACCTTCAATGCCTTTGCTAATTTCTTGGCATATGGCAAGGCCACTATCCTTTTCCCTCCCTCCGAAGTAAGCCATCACTGACCCCATAGTTATAGTCTTTGTGCTAGAAATTGTAGAAGCAACAGGAATAGTCACTAGAACATCCGGTGCTACCTCTTTCTTTTGCTTTGGTTTTCTTTTACTACCTGATCACTGCTACTAAAAGAAGATTGTAATTCAGCTTTAGCTTCAACAATCTTGTCTTTCTTCTCAACTAGGTTGGCGATAGTAGAGCCAATGGAAGCAGCGCTGCCTTCCTCTACCATTATGGTGGCGTGAAATCCCTCATGGAAACTCTCGACATCCATGTCAGCCTTCTCTGATTCCACAATGACAACACTCTCTCTTTTTAATAGCTTGTCCTTTTCCGACTTCATCCAAAACATAATCTTACCTTTTGTCATTGTTGAGCTTAGTGTTGACATGAAAATCTCTCAAATCTTCGCCTTAATTGGAAGAGCTTAAGACTTCCCTCTAAAATAGGAAATAGGGGTCTAGCAAAAAGAAAAAGCAGAGGGAAGGAAAAAAGTTTGTAGAATATGATCAATTGCTATAAAAAAGAATAGTTGTATATATATATATAACTTCTCAAAAGAATTAGGTTTCTCTATTCAGAAAGAAAAGGGAGGAAATTGTAAGAATTTGAAGGAGTTGTTGATTATCGTTATTGTTAGCTGAGTTATGTTGGTGATGGAGTTATGGAATTCCTCGAAAGCAATGAAAGAAAAGGCAGAGAAATCAACCAACTTAACCATGGAAGTGATGATGACTTACATGTGCTTGTTTTCTTTATTAAGAGAATTCTAAAAAAATGAAATGTAAAAATAATTATTAAACAAAATCAAAAGTGATAAAAATAATTTTAAAAAATAAAATAATAATTATTAAAATTATTAATAATGAAAATGCAATTATTATTTTGCCTTTTGATTACATCTCTCCTTTGTTATTGCTATTCTCCTTTGCATTAAAGAAAGAGTCAATTCCCCCTTAGTAGGTGCTGACTCTCCCTTTATATATAAATTATATATAAATATATAAATTATATATATTAATTATATATATGAAAATAGTATTTAAAAATAATGAAATATTAAAAATATTATTATTAAATATTAATTTACTACTTAAAAATAATAAAAAATAAAAACATATTTTTTATTATATTTATAATATATTACGTATAAATTATATAAATTAAAATGATATTTAACAAGTAATAAAAATTAAAAAATATTTTAGGGTTAAATTTCCAATTATTTTTTTAAAAAATTAAAATAATATATATTATATTTATATTATACATAATATTAATTATATATAAATTATATATAATATATATAAATTATACATTATATATAATACATATTATATAAGACATATATAATATAAGATATAATATTATAAATATAATATAGTAATATATTATATGTAATAAAAATTAAAAAATATTTATATTAAATCCCAAATTATTTTTGAAAAAAATAAAAATAGTATATGTTATTTATAAATTACATAATATATATTATATTAATATATATTATATAATAAGAAACAAAAATATTTGATACTAAATCCTGAATTACTATTTAAAAAATAAAAAATAAAAGATATTTTTTTAAATTATTTAAAAATAATTAAAAAAAGATATTTTTTTATTAAATTTATGAACTACTATTTAAAAAATAATAATAGTTAAAAATATTTTATATCAAATCTCGAAGTACCATATAAAAATAATAACTAAATGTACGGATGACTGTAAATATTTTATATCAAATCTTGAAGTACCATATAAAAATAATAACTAAATGTACGGATGACTGTAACTAAATGTCCGTCTCACCATAACTAAGTGCATGACTCACTATAACTAAATCTATGACTTACCATAACTAAATATACAACTCACGATAGCTAAATACATGACTCATCATAACTAAATGAATAATTCACCATAACTAAAATGTATAACTCACTAAAACTAAATGTAAAACTCTCAGAACTAAATGTACAACTCTCCATAACCAATGTACGACTCACCATAACTAAATATATGACTCATAATAACTAAATGTACAACTCTAAAAAACTAAATGAATGACTCCTATCGTTGAATGTACAACTCACCATAACTAAATGTACGACTCACCATAACTAAATGTATGACTCACCATAACTAGATGTACGAACAATTATAACTAAATGTATGACTCACCAAAACTAAATGTATAAGTCACCGTAACTAAATGTACGACTGATCATAATTAAATGTACAACTAACCATAACTAAATGTATGACTCACCATAACTAAATGTGTGACACACAATAACTAAATGTACGACCCAAGAACTAAATGTCTGACTCTTCATAACTAGATGTACGACTCACCATAACTAAATGTACAACAAATAATAATTAAATGTATAATTCACCATAACCAAATGTACAACTCCCTAGAACAAAATGCATAACTCACCATAATTAGATGTACGAATGATTATAACTAAATATACGACTAACCATAACTAGATGTACAACTCACTATAACTAAATATACAACTCACCATAACTAGGTGTGCAAATGATTATAACTAAATGTATGACTCACCATAACTAGATGTATAAATGATTACAACTAAATGTAAGACTCACCATAGCTAGATGTATAACCCACCATAACTAAATGTACAACTCACTAAATTTACAACTGTAATAACTAAATGTAGAATTTCTGAGAACTAAATGTATAAATCTTTATAACTGAATGTACAACTCACCATAACTAAATGTATGACTCAGCATAACTAAATGTAGAACTCACCATAACTAAATGTGCAATCCCCAAAACTAAATGTATGACTCACCATAACTAGATATACGAATGATTATAACTAAATGTACGACTCACCATAACTAAATGTACGAATGATTATAACTAGACTTGTCAATTGGGTGGGTCAGGTTGATTTTGAGTCAGGTCATTTTGGGTTGGGTCAATTTGGGTTTTAAAATTTTTGGTTCATTTTTCGGTTCGGGTTATTTCAGGTTTAAGTCATTTCAATTTCGGGTCATTCTAGGTTTCGATCATTTTGGGTTCATGTCATTTTGGTTTTTGGTCTTTTTGGGTTTGGGTTAATCAAGTTTAACGCTCAGGTTAATCAGGTTTAGATTATTATAGATTTTGGTCAATCGGGTTTAACACTCGGGTTAAATTGGGTTTGAGTCATTTTAGGTTTAGATTTGAATTAATTAGGTTTAATAGCTAGATTCTTCAAGCTTGGTCATATTAAGTTCGGGTCAATCAAGTTTGATATTATATTTATACAAGTTTGATAGTAAACATAAACTACTAGACTTCTAATTTATGCAAAAAATAAAATCATAGTTTGTTTTTCTTTCTGATTATGTAATGTTTTACTCGACAATTTTGATTGTCTTTGAGATTGAAAACATAGTTGTTCAATTGCAAGTCTGATTATTTATTTCAATTAATTTAAAAAATAATAAAAATTTAAATAAAAATAAAGCAAATAAAAAATATTATTTATTTATATCAAGTCAAACACAAGCCAGTTAGTTCACTAGGCCTTAGCAATCTAATGAGCATTTTTAAAATCCCTTTTCTACAAGTCGACGAGAAACCATAATCATACTTCTTTGAGAATGGCATTGCACGGGTCTAGCTTTTGAAAACCCTTCACTTCCAATCTCAGATTTCACCTTTTAGATAATTCTCTGCTTTTCCCTCTCTTTTTTTACTTGTTTCTTCAAAAAATTTTACCTTTATGCTATTCCCATGAATTTTCTTTTCATTTATAGACTTAATATTATAGTAAATCTTTATATGGATTGAGTTTTAAGTGCTTTATTTATTTGTTTATTTTAATATTAGTAGTTAAACAATGTCGTAGGTTGGCGAAGCTGCTTGCTCTTACGCTGTTTTGATTCTCTATGATGATGGCATCCTTATCATCGTATGCTTTATGCATTTTAGGATTTTATGATTTATAAATTGAATCTTGTTTTTAATTTCTTTGGTATGATTATGGAATGAAAAAAAAAATTAGAAAATTTGGTCTAGATTATTGTGTCAGACTAATTTTAAACAAAATAATTTGGATTTCAAAGTAAAATCATCTTTCATATGGTAAGAGAAAAAATGTCTCTATGTCTTTCATAGTGTCCAAAAAATTATTCATTAACCCATGATTTAAAATAAATCTAACTGAGTTCAGCATATAATTTGATATAATTACTTTTAAGTTCTAAGCATTAATGTCTTTCTTTTAACTTTGACTTTTAATATTATTTTATTAGTTTAATTTTAATGTTTGTAGATTACAAGATGGAAATAGAGTCGATGAATGTGGATTTTAGTAATTATAGCCCTAAAATCCAAAGTTAAGTTCCTAAGGTTGAAGCGCCATAAAGACACAGTGAGGTTTGGCTTCAATTCAATCTTGTTGAGTCTCAATCTCTAAGAAAAAGACTAAGAGCTAGCAAGCATTGAGGGAAAACATATGATGGAAATCTACATCAGATACTTCTAATCTTAAGCGTCATTTGTTAAAATGTTTTGCATATCTTGATAATAATAAAAAACCTAATAGTGAAAAAGGTAGATAAACAAGCTTATCGTGAAGCACTTACTAATGCCATCATCAAACATGGCTATCTATTTACATGGGTTGAACATGAAAGAACTAGAGATGTCCATGCTTTACTAAATAATAATGTCGAGCATGTTAGTAGGAATACTATTAGAGCTGATTGCTTGAATTGCGTAACAAAATGAAACAAAAGCTTAAGTCCACTTTGGAGAAGATATTTAGTAAAATTTGTTTGACAAGTGACTTATGGACATCATGCTTGGATAGAAACTTTATTTGTCTTACTGCTCACTATGTAGATGAAAATTGAAAGTTGAAAAGTAATATTTTAAATTTTTGTCATGTTCCACCTATACATAATGTAAGTATTTTGTGTAATACTGTTCATTCTTTCTTAAGAGTTTGGGGCATTGAGAAGAAAATTTTTAGCATTACTTTGGATAATGCATAGAATAAGGATAACATGCAAGCTTTGTTGTGAAACAAACTTGTTCAACAAAATGCTTTATTGTTTGATGGTGCTTCATATTTGATGTTGCGTTCATATTTTAAATCTTGTTGTTCAAAAGGGCTTGAAAGTGCTTTGTAAAGCTTTGGAAAAGGTGAGAACAGTGTCAGATATGTTGAGGGGTCAAAGTCAAGAATGATAAAGTTTAAATAATGTGTAAATATAGTTAATTTAGATTATTCAAAAGGATTATGATATGATGTGCCTACTAGATGGAATTCAACATATTGATGCTTGAGAGATTTCTTTATTATTATAATGCTTTTGCATACTTGGCACTAGAGGATGTAGAGTATGGGCTTGAGGATCTCTTAACAAGAGAAAAGTTGGATAGGATTAAACAAATTTTTAGGTTTTTGAAAACCTTTTTATGAGATTACTACTTTGTTTTTTAGAGCAAATTATCCTACTACCAACTTGTATTTTGATAATGTGTGTAAGATTAAATCTAATCTTATGAAGGAAATTGATAGTCCAAACAACTTTTTGCAAAACATGGCTCAAGTAATGAAACAGAAGTTTAAGAAAGTACTAGGATGAATATTGACTAGTGTTGGCTTTTGCAGTTATCCTTGATCCACGCTTTAAGTTGAAATTCATAACATTTTCTTTGGAGAAGTTTGATCCTGATTTTGAGGCAAAGACAAGATGTACTCTTAACTAACTCAAAAAACTGTTTAAAGAATATAAGAGTAAAAACTTCAAATATAAGTGAGGTTCCTGGCTGTGAGCAATTTGGCTCAAAAAAACTTCCTGAAAACCTCAAAGTGAATGTTGTTTTTATTTTATTAGAATTTTACATTTCCTTAATTAAATGGTTAATTAATATTTAATTGGATTTAAATTAAATTTTGTGTTAACTTTTCTCTTATTTTTATAAGAATTTTAAAGTTATTATTCTGATAAATCTGCTTTAAGCTTAAGTAAATCAAAATTAGAGCTTTATTTGGATGAGAGCGAAGCTAAGCTCACTATAATGCCATTTGATATTCTTGGTTATTGGAAAGATAATTATTTTCAATATCCTGAGCTTGCAACAATGGCAAGAGATATTTTGGGCATCCTATCACCACTGTTACTGCATAATCAACATTTATTATAGGTGGTAGAGTCTTGAACAAGTGGAGAAGTTCTCTTTCATCTAAAAATACCAAAGTTTTTATAACTATTCATAATTGGTTATATGGATATGAAGGTATGATATTTATATTAAAATAGTAATGAATCTTTTTCTGTTCAATGATTGTTTTATATGATAATTATTTCTTTTTTAATTATTAGATTTAGAAGATGGTGAAGAAAAGTTTAAGACTTATAAAGGAGAGATAATTATGAATTCGAGGTTAAATTTAGCATTAGAAGAAGCTTCTAATAATGCAGATTACAGATTGATGGAAAATTAAAATGTATTTATATATTTTCAAAATTTCTTTAATTTTATTTCATATTTAAATTTATGTTTTATTAATTTATAGATAAAAATTTTGTTTATGCTTTATTGTCTTTATCAATTTATTTAATTGTTTCTAATTTAACATTTTAGTTTTTTTTTTTTGTACTTGTAGGCTTTTGATTTGGAATTTGGGCTTTGTAATGTGTCTGTTAAAAGCTCTGATGGAGTTTAATTTTCATTAAATATATATTTAATTTGCTCTATTTTTCATCTATTGAAGCTATTATTTTGTATGTCAATTATTAATATGCTTTTTTACTTCAACATTAGGAATTAAGTGGCATATTGTTTTACCTTTATATTATATTTAAAAAAATAGATGTTTTAAATAAGTGATGTCGTGACAACTAACTATTAAGCTATTTTATTCATCTTAATTTTTGCAATGTATTTTCATCATGGCCCTTCACTTACAGCTCTTTTTTACCAATGGATGGATGTTTTTTATTTCATTTAATTAAATGTAATTTTATCTGCTATTAAGATCATACAGTATTTTAAGTTGCAATAGTGGAAGTAAAAATGTTCTTAAAATAACCCTTTTAAATATTTGCTTGCTAAAAAAAATCTTCTTGCAAAGTATATTTGAAAATTTTACATGGAATTATGGTCCTATATTTTGATTCGACCAACAAGGTTATGACTTATTTCTTTTATTGTAGATTTTTTATGTTTATAAATAGAAAGATGGCAAAGTATATCAGTGCATTTAAGTATTGAATTTTCAAGTTAAATTGTCAATTCCAAACATCTTGCAAAACTATATAGGAGGTTTTTTTAAACGTTCACTTGGTTGAATATTGAATTTTTTATTGATTATGATTTCAATTTTTTTAATTTCTTTATTGAGGTCCAACCAAAGAAACGACAACATCTTCAATCTTTGACAATGATAATTACGATTATTTTTTTTATCATGCATAAGTGAGAAGTAAAAAATTATAAATAGAACAATGATGGTTATATAAAGTTTTACCAAACAATATTTTTGCAAGTTGTAAATAAAACAACAAAAATGATTTATTTCTTTTACAAAAACAACTTAAAACGTTTAAATTAATCAAATTATTAAAAGTTATTATAATAGGCACGTGTATAATTATTGCATTATTTTACATAAAGATAAGAGAAAAAAATAGGAATATAACCAATTTATACATACCAAATGATATTTGCATACTTTATCATAATCCTATATAATTATAAGTTATGAAATAAAATAAATTAAAAATTTATGTTATAAGTATTATTTTTATGAACTTAATGTTTTTGAAAAAACATTATAATTAATTTAAATTCATATAATTTTGGGTTAATTGGTCGGGTTATTTTGGGTTCGAGTTATTTCAGATTTCAATTATTTTAGGTTTGGGTCATTTTAGGTTTGGGACATTTCAGGTTTGGGTCATTCTGGATTTGGGTCATTTTCGGATTCAAGTTAATCGATTTTAGGTTGTCAACTTTTTTGGTCAAATGGGTTGGATCGGCTTCAAGTTCGAGTTGAATGGTTTGGTTTTTTGGGTTTGGGTCAAAATTGATAGGGCTAATTATATAACTAAATGTATGACTCATTACAACTCGATGTGCAACTCACCATAACTAAATGTAGGACTCATCGTAACTAAATATACAAATCATCATAACTAGATGTACAAATGATTATTGCTAAATGTATGACTTGTTATAACTATATGTACAACTTACCATAACTAAATGTGTGGATGAGTATAACTAAATGTATGACTCACCATAAGTAGACATACGAATGAGTATAAATAATGGTACATTTAATTGTAGTCATTTGTAACTTATCTATACATTTAGTTATAGTCATTCGTATATCTAGTTATGGTGATTCGTTCATTTAGTTACTATGATTTGCACATTTACTTATGGTGGGTTGTACATCTAATTATAGTGAGTTGTACATTTAATAATGGTGAGTTGTACATTTAGTTATGGTGAGTCATACATCTAGTTATGGTGAGTCGTACATCTAGTTTTGGTGAGCTGTATATTTAGTTATAGTGAGTCGTACATTTAGTTCCAGTGAGTTCATACATTTAGTTATAGTGAGCTGTACATCTAGTTATGGTGAGTCATACATTTAGTTATAGAGAATCATATATTTTGTTATAGTGAGTTATACATTTAGTTATGGTGAGTCGTACATTTAGTTCTAATCATCTGTACATTTAGTTATTATTTTTATATAGTAATCCAAGGTTTAATGTAAATTTTTATTTTTATTATTTTTGTACAGTAACTCGAGATATAATATAAAATAATTTTAATTATCATTGTTTCTTATATAGTAATTCATAACTTTAATAAAACAATATCTTTTATTTTTATTATTTTTAAATAGTAATTCAAGATTTACTATCAAATATTTTTATTTTTATTATATAATATATATTAATATAATATATATTATGTAATTTAGAAATAATATATACTATTTTTAATTTTTTCAAAAATAATTTGGGATTTAATATAAATGTTTGTTTTATAATAATCTACTATTTAATATAATATATATTTTTTAAATTTTTATTAGTTTTAAATATTAATTCATAATTTAATGTAAAATAATTTTATTTTTATTACATATAATATATTATTATATCATATTTATAATTTTATATATTATATTATAGATGTCTTATATAATAGATATTATATATGATAAGTATAATTTATATAATTTATATATAATTGATATTATGTATAATATATATTATTTTGATTGTTTAAAAAATAATTTGAAACTTAACCCTAAATTTTTTTTTAATTTTTATTACTTTTTAAATAGCATTTTAATGTATATAATTTATATATAATATATAATATATTATGTATATAATATAAAATATGTTTTTTTATTATTTTTAAATAATAAATTAAAATTTATAAAATATTTTAAATATTTTATTATTTTAAGTAATATTTTAATATATATAATTTATAAATAAAGGGAGAGTCGATTCCCACCAAGGGAGAACTAGCTCTCCCTAACATTGAGGAAAAAAGCAACAGCAAAGGAGAAATGAAATCAAGGGGCTAAATGGTAATTGAAGTTTTTTTAATAATTTTAATAATTGTTATTTCCTTCTTTAGAATTATTTTTCTCACTTTTACCTTTTTTAATCATTATTTTTACATTTTACTTTTTTAAAATTCTCTGAATATGAAAAATATAGGGCCTAATTCATACTTATTATTAAATATTAAGAATTACTAAATATAATGAAACATCAAACTTAGGTGCTGACTTGTTGAATATTGGATCAAATTTAAAAATTTTACATATTATTGGTCGCTTAAATATAATGTTTTTCGTTGATAAAATGATGAAATTATTTTTTCTTGCATTCTCCCTAGAAAAAATGCCTATATAAAGGCATGATTTCACTAGATATTGGTGCATGAAGAATAAGAAAATTTTGTAAGGTTTAGTCTTTGTAAAAGCTTCTCCAACAATAAGAAGCTTGAAAAAATTTTAGCTAGTTCATGAAGAATTTATATTTTTCTTTGTTGATCTTAATTTCTTTTTCTCTTTTTATTTGATTTACAACGTGTTATCAATATAAAGTTCTAGTCAAATTGATAATCTAAAGTACGAATTTTCTTTTCACTTCTAGCTCATATATAAATTAAACGTTATTTTCTCTTATTTTTATTTATCCATGATGATAAAACATACACATATTCAAACTCCTTAACAAGTTATATTTTTTTAATGTTTAACCTCTTGAAAAGGAGATAATTTTATATTTAATCTCTTAAGAAAATTATATATACCTCTAGAAGGTATTAGAAATTTGTTTTGATTAACCTCCTAAAGAAGTTTTTTTTTGTTCTCAATTAAAGATGATTTATATTATTTTAGTCTCCTGAAGAAGATTAAAGTATATGATTATATTAGTCTTATGAAGAGATATAATTTGTGAAGAACAAATTTTTATACAATTTATGTGACCTTACTATTCACAATGAGAATATGAAAAAGTGTGAATGATTTGTGTTCATAATTTCTACTAATTATCATCCATTTTTTTAGGTAAAATATCACACTTCATTATAAATTGCGTATGTTTATTAATTATTGTTTATGTCATTATTTATGTTTTTAGGAAATTCACATAATTATATTTTAATCTTTTTATTATCTATTAGTTCTATGCTGTTGAACTTTACAAGGCTTGAGTTCATTGCCTTTGGTATATCAAATAAAAACTATTTGCCATGGACACTTGACATAGAAATTCACTTAAATGCTATGAATCTTGGCATAACAATCAAACAAGGATTTGATTATCCTTACAAGATCAAGCTAAGGCAATTATATTTCTTTCTTCACCATTTCTATATTAAAAGTCAAATATCTTATAGTAAATGATCCTCATATCCTTTGGCAATATTTTAAAAAAAGATGTGACTACTACAAGACAATAATTCTTCCACAAGCTAGCTATGAATGGATTCACTTATAATTTCAGAAATTTGAAAAAATAAGCGAGTATGATTTTATAGTATTTAGAAATTATTTCTTAATTGAAGTTATGCGGAGAAATTATTAATGACGAAGACATGATAAAAAAGGAAAAACTTATATTCTACTTTCATGCTAATCCTTATGTATCAGCAATACTGTAAACATGGATTTAAAAAAAATTATGAATTGATATCATATCTTTTAGTTGCTGAACAAAATAATGAACTTTTGATGAAAAGCCATCAATCATGATGAATTGGTTTAAAGCCTTCCCTAAATTGGATGCTATATCATATGGTTATTATGGTCATGGTCGTAGAAGTGGTCACAATTGTATTCATAGCCATGGCGTGATGGACATCATAGTGGTCGCAAATAGCTTAAATTTTAAGAGATCAAAAATAATGAAGATAAACATAGAAAAGACAGTTCTATACAAGAAGCTTTCAAAAAATACAAAAAATGATTATTATAAATGTGTTATAAGAAGTTATTTGGTCACAGACTTATCGTACATCTAAACATCTTGTCAATCTTTATTAGGCCTTGTTGAAAGAAAATAAGAAAATATGAAAATGCATAAATAAATTTTGTTGAACAATATACTCCAACTGATACCCCACATCTTAATGTTGATTTCTTTGAGAATGTTGACGGGGAAATTAATTATATGATTAGTGATATAAATGCTCATCTTGGCTAATTTTTTTTTGAATCTATCATATTTAGTTTATTACATGTTCTTCAAAAACTTAGTTTTAATTTTATATTATTTTAATGTAATATTTGCTTTACATGTTTATAGATAATGTTATATTACAAATAAATTTCTTCTTTGTTATAGTTCTTATACACATTTTTATTTGTTTGTCTTGAAAAAATATGGATATATTTGAATTTAGTAGTGGAGAGCAATGTTTAACAGAAAAATGTAATAAGATACACCATTTTCAAAGATGCAATATATTTTCTTAGTTAAAATTAACAGAAGTAAAAGTCAATACTATTAGTACAACCTTGCGGCCAATTGATCTAGCTTGTAAGGCACTAGCATTTAGTGATTTTATAATTTACTAATGCTAATGAAGTATGAGGTATTTCTTTATCTATAAGAAACTATTTGATAAATTGTTAATGCATATCTTATGTAGATAAAGCCCATGAAACACATTAACCTTACAAAGGTACTATAATAAGTTACAACATGAGTTCCTTATGCATCAAAGCTGTGTTTCTAAAAATGTTTTTGGTCATCATATTATCAAGACAAGGCAATGACCATGCACAAAGACAAGCATATGTTAAACCTCTATGCATTTTATGCATGTAACTCTAATTTTTAAAATTAAAGTATGGAGATACTTGGAGATAACATATAGGTGCTTGTTACATAAAACAAGTTGACAGAATATGACTCAATGTGAGAGTTTCATTCGGTATTTCACTCAAGTGTCTATGGAAATACCCATGTGTCATTGGTGTTGGTGATCCTTAGACTTATGACACAAAGTTATCTTGTATGTAGAGTCTCATGCTCAGAGATCATCACAAATGAGTCGATGATAGATGGATGCTTATGGCAAGGTGGGTTTAGGTATGATATGAAGTATATTGAAGGTAGACGAATGGTTTAGAGAGTGTTCATCACCCTAAATGATATGGGAGACATATCTCACATGTACCTGACCCGTGTTAACTCAAAGTCATTTTCCAAGACAATACTGATTATGGAGTTAACACATAAGGGTTGCAAACTAAGTGGAATGCGTTAAGAGTAGACACTGAACCATGCTCTTTCTATTTTTGAGATATATGATGAATGGCTCATCAAAACCAAACTAAAAATACATTGAAAGGCTCATCAAAATTAAATTGACATTCCCTGCTTCTTGGGTGGCCATGATATATTTCTAGATGCCAAACTAGGTCTATAACTATAAATATTCTTAATTGTTTAATTTATATTTATTACCAATATGGTGGGGCCTAACACATATAAGGGTGATTAGTAGAAACTAAAATGAGATTGAGCTTATTTACTTAACAAGAGTAAACGTTACTTAGGCTCAATTTGAATGTTTCATGTGGGCTAAGAACTAAAGTGCAAATTAACCAAAAGTTGGAAAGAACTTGCCCTAAGTATTTAAACCTAGTTTGCCATCTCTTATAGATATGGTGGACTTATTTCTGTGCCACTTTAATCTCTTACAAGGTGAATTACAACATCTCCAACATCCCTAAAGAGGTTTTATAATTTTATTATTATGTTGTAGAAAATTATTTCTCTTTAATTGTTTTATTCAGAATCATTGAAGATCAATAGGCAAAAGAAGGTTTTTGAAACTTAAGCTGCTAGTATGGCTCTTGGCAAACAAACTTTCTCCATTTTGAAGGTTTTTCAAATCTCTTTTGTGGATTATCGTTAGAGGTTGACACTTGGATAACTTTGGTTTGTGACAATCGACCTGAAATACAAGAGTTTATGGCTATGGAACTTCTCTGAGATGTCTCTAAGCTTAGGTATGATAATTCTTGATTCATTATACATGTTCTTGATTTGAAAGATTAATTAGAATCATGCAAGATGATCCACTTTAAGGAGTCTTAATATTGTTTATTTATCATGTTTTCTGTTGCTATTTATTTATTTTGTAATTTGTTTAACCATGAATTGGAGACTTCCTACAAGAACAATTTTTAAAATTTCAAATATAATTAAGGGTTTAGAAAGGGCTTCCTTTATGTCCCTTAAAGCAACCAAATTATCAATAAGTGGTATTTTATATTCTAGTAGGTCATAGAGAAATCTATTAAGTTTTAGATATATACAACATAGTGGTTATCATATTGAGACCATAAATGAATGTCAGAGAATTTTCATATATAACATCGTATATCTCAGGTAAAAGGAATGTAATAGAAAAATTGCCTATATTATCTTCTAGATTATATTATATTATATTTATATCAATCCTATAGAACCCAATATTATGGCTAACCAGAATTTATCTAACCCAAAAGCTTTTATTCTTTGGCATGATTATTTGGGTCATTTGGGTGTAACAATGATGAGAAGAATTATTAAAAATTCAAAATAACACTCAAAATAACACTCGTCAAAGAATCGAAAGAATTTCTTTTACCAAATGATTTTTTATGCTGCTTGTGCTCAAAGTAAAATGATTACTAGGTCTTCATCATGTAAAATTAAAATTAAATCTCTTCTATTTTTAGAACAAGTTATGGAGATATATGTGCGCTTATTATTCAATCATATTGGTCACTTCAATATTTTATGATATTAATAGATACATTAACTCATTGGTCACATGTTTATTTGTGATCTACAAGAAATGTTGCATTTGTAAGACTCTTTGCACAAATAATCTAATTTAAAGCACAATTTCCATATTATATAATTAAGAAAAAATTTTTAATAAATGCGGGAGAATTTACATCATAGGTTTTTAATGATTATTGCATATTATTTAGAATTATTGTTAAGTATCCAGTAGCCAATGTGCATACACAAAATTATTGAATCTTTAATTAAATGCTTACAGTTAATTGCTAGACTATTACTTATGAAAATAAAGTTGCCTGGTTCTTCTTGTGGACTTGCTATGAGACTTATCCAAGTTATGCTAACTGCTTAGTTTTTGATTAAGAACTAAATGTATACGATTTAGGGTCTTATACGCCACAATCTTTTAATTTATTATTAAAAAGTCTAATAGGTAACAATTATTTGAAAAAAGAAAATAAAGAAAAAATAAAAAGAAAATGAAAAAGACAAATATTATCTTCAAATGAAAAATCCATGGATTAAAAAACCAGATTGGACCAGCCAATTGAATTGGTGGACCAAGAACCAGCCACGGGTTTGGTCAAGTGCATATATTAGAACCGGTATCTCATTAAATGAGTAAAAAATTGATTCAATCGATAAAAAATCAGATTGAATAGTAAAAAATTGATTATATATTTTTAATTTTTTAAATTTAATGTTTGAATATTTAAAAAAGAGAATTTATCCAATCGGTCAATTTAACTAATTGAACCAAGAAACGAAGGTTGAACTAGTTCAACCTCCGAGTTGATTTTTTAACCTTGGAAAAAACTTCCCCCTTTTTTTTACTTATAAGTTGGCCTTTCTCATTTTTCTTTCTCTTAGCACCTATTCCCTCCTTCAATTTCCCTATTTTCCTTGTTTTATTTTTTCAGCTCATTCTTAAACCAAATAATTTTAATCAACAATCTTCATTTTATTTGATTTTTAGCATTAAGTGATTTAGGTATTGAATTTTCTTTTTGCAGTCAATGTGATATTTTTATCTAGGTATTTATAATTCTTTCAAAAGATGTTAGATTTAGTTTTAATGGTTTAGGATCATTCATGATTTTATAGGGGATTATATAGGGTTCATCTTTACATTGTATACTTTTATTAAAAGTAAAAACCTATTAACAAATGAAGAAAAGTTATAAAGAGAGTTGAATACAGTAAAATTTGTTTACATGAAGTAATGAAGTGATTTTGAGTTTTTGAGTAATTGTTTAATAATTTTGGTTAAATTATGTTGTTTGATTTTTTATGTAATGGAGATATTTTGTGTTTATGGGCATTTGTTTGCTAAAAAGTATGAGAAAACTGTATTTTGTCATTACTTAGGAAATAAAATTTTTAAAAGAAAATTTTGAAAATATACATATTTTTGTTGAATGCATGATTTTGTTGTATGTACATATGCTATATCTATCTACATACTATTATACTTTATGTGCAAGTAAGTAGGCTTATATTTTTAAAAGTTTAGAAAGTTATTATTGTAAAGTAGTTTTGGATGGTTGAGGGAGTCAATTGATTGAGGTTAAAGGTTGAATTTGCCATAATATAAAACATATATATATTTTTTCTGAATTGTACATATCTTTATGATAAATGTATGTATTGTTATAGTGATATGTACATACAGATTAGACTTAGTTTCAAAATAAATATAAAAAAGAAAACTTATATGGCTAATATCAATTAGTTATGCACTAAATTACATAGCTGTGGAAAAATATCAAAATATTGATGGTTGTTAACTAGTCATCAATGGGTTGGGATCTATTGAGATTTAGTGTTGCACTTAAGCATACATTTCATAAGAAAAGTGTAGATCCTTTTGTTGCACCTATAGGATAGATTTGCATTTTGGAATTTTGACATATTTCTCATAGAATTTGTCATATATATAAACATATACATATAGTTTTGTTGAATGTCATATAGTTATGCTCTACATTTTTATGTGAATATAGTTATGCTATACGTACATGTAAGTGATTTATTTCCTTGAAGCATGTCTTATCAACTATGTTAGTATTTAGTCATTTTAAATGAAAAAAAGTCATTAGATGAAAGGATTATGGTTAAGAGTTTGACTTTGGTAATAAAAGTATTTAATTTACTATTCATTTTTGTATAAATCATGACACTTTTACTTCATTGGTCATTAATTTTTAAAAAAGGTAAAAGTTTTTCATTATATAAAAAGGTACATATAACTAGGAAGAATGTACATATAGTTATGCTATATGTACATGTGACTTATTTTGTTAAAGCTTTTCTGTTAATTGTGTTAGTTTATACTTTCTTTATGAAATAGGCCTCAATATGTTTGTGTAAATTTATGGGATGCTTTAGCAGTATGATGTAATAGATCCAAGTGAAATAGATAAGGTGCTAAGAATTGTCAATAGAGCTCTTGCAACATTTCCCTTTGCAACCATGAAAGAAATGATTTGAAATTGCAAATCACAAGATCTTTCATGGAAAGTTAGTACCTCCATTTATAATGCATGTCAGAAGTTATCTATCCATTTGATGGAATATGGTCGCATTAAATTTAGAGCTTTATAGAGAATAAATATGAAAAAAAAATGTTTCTTGATGTTATTAGGTTTAAATTGCAATTTGTTAATTTATACAGGAGCTATCAAAGTCGATAAAAAGTTTGTCAAGTCTAAACATTAATGGCAATGAACTTAATATTAAAGGAAAAAGAAGATTATTCTATTAAAAAATACACATATTGCAATGTATATATAGTGTACACACAAATTTTGTGTTGAAAATATGACAAAAAGTTGGAGGCAAATGAATTTTATTATCAACCTTAAAAGTTACGATCTTTGAAAATTCTTCAACTAAAGAAATCATTTGATTTTTTTTTTAAATAAAGTTTTGGATCCAAAGGTCTTTAGACTTGATCATGAAGATCGATTTGGCTTCTGTTCTATTGATGAATTCTTTAAAAAAGTTTTGATCCAAGGTCAAGACTTTATCATATATAATAAATTTTTTGCTATCAACTTAAATATAGAGTCTATCTTCCATCATCTTGATGCGACAACGCCTTGAAAGGAATCTTACTTGGCCATCATCTTTAATCAATTCTAAAGCTCATGAAATGACTTTGCCATAACTTGGATGGGCAATTCTCTTATCTTGTGCAAGTTTCATATTGAAAGCTTTCTTAGGAGTAAGTTAGAAAATATTGGTAGCTAGACACTGAGTTTTACAAAATATGAGAGCGACATCTTTATCTCGATCATGAATGTATAATGATGCAGACACTAAGTTTTACAAAATATGAGAACGACATCTTTATCTCGATCATAAGTGTATAATAATGCATAAACAACATCATATATACTAGCGATCAGCCTTATCTTGATAATAAACATATGATGATGCTTAAATAGCATCATATATACTAGTATCAATCCTTTTGTGCATGTCAAACTTAATCGAATTTGTGGAGTTAACATGATGATTGGATTGAAATGTGTCAAACCAAATTTATGGTCTTCACAAAAAGATTTGAATTTTGTCAAACATGATCGGATTTATAGTCTTGACATGATGATTAGATTTTAGACATCTTGTTTTTAGAAAAGATTGTGAGACTTGAGATAGCCTTGTTGACCAGATAAGATTTCTTTATTTATCTCTTAATTAATTTGATTTAATTATATCATAATTTATCAAGATGCGAACTTCAACATATCAAAGCAAATAACACTATAATCATCGTAAGGCCTTAGCCATTGGAACAAATCACTCGTCTGAACTTACCGTATCGAAATACAAGATGGCTAGGTTAAGGAGTTGCCATCAATCCTTTTGTGCTAAGTATGATCGAGAACCTATTAAAACCATTCATTAAAGAGTTACAAAACTTTAAAAGAACAATTTTACAACTCATCATCCAAAGATCTATGAAATTGAGCTCGGGAGTTGGTTACACCATAAGTAAAGACTCAATCACTTTTGTGATACTTAAAAATTCATACCTACTAATCACATATATCATAATTACATTTTTTCCTCAGTTTTTGTTAACTAAATATTCATCCATAATCCTTCTTTTATTCACAAAATAAATAATTTATATATAAAAAGGAAAATATGTATCCAAAGACTCATATCAGGTACCCATGAGGGCAATAGAATTTTGGTTTGAGATTAACTCTAATTTACAGCTCAATTTAGAGAAAAAAATTCTAAAAAGGAAAATTTCATAAAAGTGTATGACTAAAAATATTAACATATCAAGTATCAAATCAAAATTACTTATAGAACTAAACTCCACTTAAAAGAAGTTATGAAATGGGGCACAAGAACTAACTTGATGAAAATACAACATTGAAAAACAAAGCTAAAAATCAAATTTTTATTTAATTTTTATTAACTTGAGAGCCTTACTATAAGCCACTGGAAACCTATTATTAGACATTTCTAGACCTATTAACACTAGAAACCTATTATTAGACATTTCTAGACCTATTAACCCTTGGAACGACAATTCCATAATCAATTTTGAGGCATCCAAATGCCTCAAAATAGTAGATACCTAAACCCAGAGAAACCTAAAAACTTGATAGTTTTGACATTCAAGCTCTCTGAATTTATTTCAAACTATTCCAAAAACATAAAATCAAAAACTAAAAATCTTATGAAAGCCACTCAGTATACTTCAACCTAAAAATACTCAAAAAATCTCAAAAAATCATTTTGGGCATCAAATGAATTTTTGAATTGGATGTTACTGCATCGCACACACGTTCGACTAGCTTACCTTCTGGATTTTCTTTTGATTTGTCTAGAATACCTATTTGATGAGCCATATATGGTTGAAAAGCTTATTTATTCTATTTTAATAAAAAATATGAGAAAAAAATCTAAAAAAATGGTTATTCCTAGTGAAAACAACTCGCTTTACAATAAAACCATTTGAACAACTCATGTTAAAAATTTCTTTTGGGCATATCTAATCATGAAATTAGACGTTTCGAAAGCCTATTGTTTCAACATGGATAAGACACGAATCTCGTATGTGCTGGACTGAAAAAAGGGTGCATCCCTTATTTCCTATATATTTATTTTTCATGTTTGGGGATTGTATCATTGAGGTGAATTAGTCACATAAATAGTTGTTATGAAACAACTATCTGATTTGGAGTCGCCACCATTCTATTTTTGTTAGGTAAGAGTGGTCACCTTCTGGAGTTTGTATTTTTAGGGCTATAAAATCCTTGAAAACAAACTTCAAGATCTAGTTAATACCAAAGATCACGTGAAAGGGTCTGAGAGTCAGTCACAATCATAATTAAAAATTGATTTTTCTCATAATGCTTAGAAATTAGTTCCTATTAATTACGTGTTAATTTAAATCTTGATCATTATTTGATTTTAGTATTCGGTATTTAATTGTAATTCCCATATTTAAAAAATTTCTTTAAACCAAATTTATTATTTCATTGGAGAAAATTGGGTTTTTAATATTTTTTAAATCAAAATATCATTTGCATGCCACCAGAGGACCAAAGGAATACAAAACGTTTTATTTTTATGAAATTTGAAAAATCTTGATTTTACACATTGAAAAAAGGATATTGCATAATCAAAATAATCCATGAAATGCCTTTCATATCCTGAAAGACATTTCATGTATCACTTTCACTCGAAGATATTATCTTACTTTTTAAAATTTTCAATTTTTATAAAAAATAGCAAAAACTTATCCTAAGGCTTAGTTTTGATGAATAGTACAAAACTAGACTCTAAGGACTCAAACTTGGTCAAAGAGACTAAAATATCCCTTAAAGTACACACTTCGTTAGGAAAGTATCCTAATGACCCCACAGGACTCGACTTTATGGCGAACTACTAAAATGTTTCTAAGATATACCTTTGACAAGAAAGTATCCCAAAAACCTAAAAGACTAAAAAACATCATGAAAATGTTAAACTTATCCCTAATGTGCACCTTTGACATTAAAGTATTTTAGTGATCACATAGGACTTGATTCTAAAATTTCTCTAAGGTCTGCCTTCAACATGAAAGTATCTCAGTAACCCTAAAGACTCAAATATATCTTGAAATAACAATTATACCCTAAATAAGCACCTTAGACATCAAATTTGACCTAAAATACAAAAATTGCTAATAAGTCCTAAAATAGGCTCTGGTGATCACGTAGGACTTGGTTCTAAAATGTCTCTAAGGTCTACCTTCGACATGCAAGCATCCGACTCAAATATATCTTAAAATGACAATTATACCCTAAATGAGTACCTTAGACACCAAATTTAACCTAAAATACAAAAATTGCTACTACGTCCTAAAATGAACTCTAGTGATCACATAAGACTTAGTTCTAAAGTGTCTCCAAATTGTATTTTATTGCTCAAATGGATAAAAATACTAAAAATGCTCCTAAAATCTCCAAAATAATCTAAATGGGTAATTTGATGTTGAAATGACTCACTTAACCCTAAAATACAAGGATTTACTAAATAAGCTCCAAACTTTTTTAATTTTTCACTTTAGTCCCTTTATAATTTAAAATCAAAACAAACATCAAACACATAAAAGTTAATATCGAAAATTCACCAAAAATCGTTAGAACCATTTGGCCAAGCACCTTTGGCCTTGGAACAAATTTTTTAACTTTTATAAATAGTTCCTTGAACTTTTTAAAATTATGAAATGACCTCTAAAAGGCTAAAATGTTTGAAATGCACTTAAATATGTTAAAAATGCATGGAAACACTCCTAAATGACCCATCAAGCATTTGGCCAAGCATGGATGGCCTTGAAATAATTTTTTCAATTTTGCAATTTGGCCCTTAAATTTTTTAAAATTACAAAATGACTTGAAAAATCAAAATATTCATAAAAAGAACTCCTACAAGTTTTGTCCAACTTAGAAATTCCTTTCCAAGGCCTTTAAAAATTTTTAGGAAAAATTTTTTTCAAAAATCATAAAATAGTCCTAATATCATGAAAATTAGCATGAAAATTCATCCAAAGGCTACCACCACATTTGGCCTTCATCAATAACAATCAAGAAAATTTTTTTCTCAACATAATCTTATGAATAATACATAAATATATATCCCAATTTCTACCAAGCTCAAATCATTGTCAACATGCATGAAATCATGAAATAATGAACACAAACACATATTTTATCAACAACCAACATGAAAATACCAAGGAAAATAGCATAAAATTATGTATATACTAAGATCACATCATTTCCGCAACAAACTTATATATTTTCTTCATGAAATCAAATTATTGTTAAGAAAAACTAAATCTAACAATTAAATTAAAGAAAATTGCTCATGGCATTCATACTTGGCCCTTGAGCATGGATCGAAATCCTTGAGCATAAGTGATCAAAAGGCTCATTAAAGCAATAAAATTGAATGAAATGAAAAAAAAATAAAAACTTTTCCAAAAATTTTTACCTTTAAAATTTGGAAATTTTGAATAAAGCTTGATTTTGCTTAAGGAAAAATGACCAACTTTGCTATGAAAGCATTAGGCTTAAAATGAAACATTGTCCCCCTATTTATAAGAGGGAGGCTTCGGCCAAGGGAGAAAATTTCTCCCTCGACCAAAATTCTTTTCTATTTATTGTTTTGATTTTTTTTTTGTAAGATATTTTTTGGTTTAGATAATGATTGATTAATGATTTTTGTCTTTTCATCTTAGTCATCATGTATTAGTCATAATTGAAATCCATATGCTTCACGATGATTAAGGTAAACCCATCTAATGAGAGAGTTAGGATATAACTAAATTAGCTAGGAAAAAAAATTTAATTCCATCTGAATTAGTTTTCATATAAATAAATTATCAAGTTCTAAAATTAAAACAAATATAAACAAAATCTTAAAAATGAAAAAATAAATAAAATCATAATTGCAAAAAACTCTTAATTGGAAATTCCATAAAAAAATGAATTGGAAGGATTAAATTGTAATAATTAAAAGTTATGTGTTCAAGAAATAAAATTTTGCATGATAAATTTAATTATGGACTTAATCAAATGGAAGGTTTAAGTAAATGCCCACATAACAATTTCGATCCAAAAGAATTAATGAAAATTTGAGTGAGAGACAAAATTAGTGGGCTTTGTTGGAAAATCTAAAAAGGCCTATTGTGCTTGTTGAAAATTCCAAATGGGCTTCCTAAAAAATTGAACTAGACTTGTTGGGCTTGTTAGAAAATAAAAATGGGCTTATTGGGCTTGTTGAAGAATTTATGGATTTATTGGAAAATTTGTGGTCTTTAAGGCCTATTAGCTAAATTCAAAAGCCTTAAGCCCACGAAATATATTCCATGGCCCATAAATAAATAAATAAATAAATAATGAGAAAATATTTAATATGTGAAAACTCAAATAAAAATTTTCATGAAAAAAATCCTAGTGAAGGAAATCAATTAATTCAAAAAAAGTTTTTCATGAGAATTTGAGAAATATATCCAAAAGCAAGAAAATTTAAAAATAGGGGGTAAAAAGAAATTTCTTGTATTACTCAAACATTAATCAATAAAAATAATAAGGATGAAAACCTAAAATTTGGAATGAATTTTACCAGAAAATTTCCATGAGTAGGATACATGTGGTATCGTGAAAAATTTGACACTAAGTTTTAAATTTGACAATTTGACACCTTGTGGTATACAATGACAATACAGATTTTTTCTTGAATATTTTAGATTTTTTGGAGTGAGTATCGGCATAAATACAATACAGGTATCGACAAAAATACATGACGGCTGACTTACCAATTTTCATGAAAATTTTCAAAAATCCCTAAAAAATGATAAATTTGATCGTGATATCATATCTAAACTTAAATTTCAAAATTCGACAAATAGGTATTTAAAATTAATTTTACCTTTATTCATTTTTTTATTTGATAGTTGTCTCTATGACTCTTGAAACTACGTTTTTTTGTCACGTGCATGAGCGGCCATTTACACATGACTAAATAGGTCTTAAAAATGCCCAGTCCACTTAGAGGAAGTCAACCCCCAGCGGGGCAGCCGTTAGGTTCCCAATCTCAAATATTGAAGACTATTAGACAAAAAGCCCCGATGAAATTATGTGTCTACACCTATTTCACTACAAATTCACTGAAGATGACCATAAAAATACTAACAAAAATTAATACCACTAGCAACATGAACCAAAATATGTCTTTTTGCAAAACCACTGTGCTGGAAAACTATGAAGACTTAATGACAATGCATGTTCATGAACACTTACTGCAAATTTTTCAACTTTTAGAAGTTTGAACGTTTTTTAGTAAGGCTAAATACATTCTATATATGTCAAAGGAAAGGAAACAACAAAAAACTCTAAGTGACTTAACATAGAATGCTAAACATCATTATCAACAAAAAGCTTTAGAGTCATGCGAAGACTCACTTTTGTCATATTTATTTATATTCAGTTATTCTAAACAAATGAAAGGCACAACAATGCCACTCACTTGAGTGTTGTAATTAGCAACCAAATGACTCTAAACATCAATATTAAAGACATAAAACTATTCCTAATGGCTCTCAACAAAGGTTTATAAGTTTAATTCATAAAAACTAGTAAAAACACTTAGAAAATATACTTTTTTAGCTCCAAATCAGCTTTAAGTTTAATCATTTATTTAAATATTCCCAAGTTGTTCTTTAAAAAACTTATTTAATAAAACAAAATCTTAACTATTCATTGCTTGAAGGAGCCAATGCTTTAGTTTAAGGGTTCTTTTATGAAAACACAGCACACTTCAATCAAACATTTCAACAAACATGTAGTATAATACTTATTTTATTTATTATTAACTAATCAACCATAATCCTAAGTAACAAAAATGACTTGGCCAAACCTATCACCAAATTATGTTCATTGAATATGAAAATTTCATCCTATTTCTCTTTTATTTCAGAATCAAAGCAAGGAAAACAAGCTTGATTAGAACTCACTCAACATGATTTCCATTCAAAACATGATTCAACTTATTAAGCTTAAATCTAGCATATAAGATCATGATTTCATCAAATTAAATTTTGATTTCAACTAATCTAAGCTAGATCTAATTTTATTCATTAAGATTTCATCAATATATCATCATTCAACAAAGTTAAACCTAAGATTTTAAGGTTCTAAACATGGCTAAACCTAAAGTAAGGTTTTCTACCATGGCCAAATATTTCTCATGTCTACTAACTTTAGCTCATGAACTAAGGATTTCAATTTCAGTATACTTAGATCCTAGCTTAACTAAGCTTAAAGCATCAAATTCTAGCTAGATCTAGTTAGCCAAATTAAAGATCAAGAAGCTAAACATTGGTTAGGTGGTTTAATCATGATTTCAAGCTCATTTCTTCAAGTGATCATCAAATCATGTATTATTATCATCAAACCTATTTATAACCTAGCTCACATAAGGAAAGCATCATCAAATCATGAAGAAACAAAGTAGTTGAAACTTAGAAAGCATGAGACAAGATATTTGAATAATGTAAAAACATGTTTAAGCATTAATCCAATATTAAATTATGCTCATAAGCTGAAAATAAAAGAAATTAGAAAGAAATGTTACCTAATCAAGCTTTTCCTTTACCAAGAAAATGAGAGAATATTCTAGAGATATTTTTATGAATGTAAAGTTCTGCAAGTGTTAAAAATGTCTAAGTGAATAGCCATCCACTCTTATTCATAGGCCTAAATGTTAGTAAGGTAATCCTAAATCACCTTTGGGTAAGATTAGAGAAACTAATAACCTCCCTAACTAAATTAGAGTGAAACGACCCTTGCACCCTTAATGAATATGAGCATAATTTTAATATTTTGCATAAGTGTAAATTTAACCAAGCCATTATTCTAAATTAGTCTTGTACTAACTTTTGTAATGTCCAATTAATCATAAAATGTTCATGCAAAAATGTAATTAGGTGTTCCTTTTTTGTAGTAAAAATATCACCTAACAATCTTCCCTAGAGAAATTTAGAATTTTCTATTCCAAACTTTTAGATTATATCCTCAAGAATTCATGGCACCTTAATTCCTATGGTTTTTTATGACTCGATCTTTATTATACTTTCTTGACCTAAAGTCCATATTCAGTTTCATCCTGATTAATCAATTTTGAAATCCAAACTCTATAACTCATCTAATTTAAAGATCTAACTCTAGTCAATAAGGTTAACTTTTTAGAGCTGACTTTGCCTATAATTGACTTCCACTTACTTTTGACTTTTGATTTTTAATTTCTAACACAAGTCTCTTTTTATAACCACTCTAATCACTTCAAGAGACATATATCAGTCAACTTTTGACATGTTTTAATTTTTAGGGACTTAGGTCTTGGTTTTCTAAATTCGCTATTTAACTTTTAAATCGGACAAATAAGGTCAAGTGCCTTATTTCATTAAACTAAGCTTATAGAAACATTCTAAAACTTCAATTAGACCTTTCCATCATCAATCAATCATCCGAAAGGATCAAATTAAGGAAATTCCAACCAACCTCCAAAATCAAGAAAATATCAATTAGGGGCTCAAACAAAATAGAGTATCTATAGCTTACCCTCTTTCGTTGTTTCTGGGAACTTAGGAATAAGGTAAAGATGGACATGATTTTTTTGGGACCTAACAAGCCCTTTTATGGGAATTTTTTTTAGGGTTATAAGTAAATAAACTAAACTTAAACACAAAAGTGCTAGTCCCATTGTTCGTCTACTTAACCAATGACATTGGCCAAAAAGAAAAACCAATCCACTAGTTTTCCATATAATCGAATAAAGTAGATAAAAAGAAAAATAACCCCATTGGTATTCTACATAATTAAATAAAGTGGACTAAAAAATCAACCCTAATCAAATGAAACGGACTAAAAAACCAACCCCACTAATCTTTCACATAACTAAATAAAGTGGACAAAAAAGAAAAACCAACCCCACTAATCCTTCACATAATCAAATGAAGTGAACAAAAAAATCAACCCATCTGACCTTCCATATAATCAAAGGAAGTGAACCAAAAGTAACTCCACCAGTTTCTCACATAATCAAATAAAATGGATGAAACTCTTTCCACTAGGCTTAACTTCCTACAAGGTATTAACTCTGTTGGCCTTCTACCTAACCAACTAAGCCAAGTTTCTTCTCTTTATGGACTAACTTCATTAGGCTTACAACATGGCCAGTTACGTTATGCTTAATGCACTATGGGCTAACTTCACTGGGTTTACAACATCGCCTACTATGTTGGGCTTAACCCACTAGGGAAAGAACAATCTTACTTGAAATAGCATTCACTGGGAAAATTGTATTCCTATAGACACCATTAAGGATAATCTTCATTGAATGAATGCATATACATGATTCGTATTTCATGTTAATATACAATCTTAATACAAGATTCATCTTAATGCCATTTGTAGTACATTCTCCTTTAGTGAACATTTCTCATGGTTACCACTACCATTTTCCATTTTTTTTCCTTTCCATACTTTATTCTTATTGAATCCTTTCAACTGATATAATCTTAAACCTTCAATTACTAGAATTTGGAATAGATGCTAATTTCTAGATGGAGTACTAGTTTTTTTTATCAAAACATTAAGGCATCTTATATTCATTCCTCATTAATTCATTAATCATCATTAAACAAATCAACAAGTAATGACACAATATAAGGATAGGCCAAGAAAAAGAATTTAATATAACTGTATTTAAAAAATTGGGAATATTAACAATTCACAAAGAAAATTTAATAAAGGTTTAACAAATAATGAAATTCAATAGCTAGGCTTTTTACCTATTAGGATCCAAATTTTAGATAATAAATCTGTTCAAGTCTCCAAGATACCATCTAATAAACTACTTCATTTAAACTTAACAAATCTTTTCAAAATTTTTTCAGACTATGTCATGTCTTTTTCAACTGAAGATGTCATTTTGTTCAAGAGTGAACAATTCTTCAAAACCATTTAAACCTAATAAGCTTTAGCATTTAACACAGAATCTTGTAAACCTAATAACCCTTACTATTGGCCATCGCATAAACCCAATAACTTTCGGCATTGACCATTACACTATCTCTTCAAACATAATACTTTTTCACCTTATTGAAATTTATATGACCAGGTAACTTATCCCCATCCATTTCAACCAAATCAAAGTTCTTCTAGAGAAAGCTATTTTCACTACATAAGGCCCCTCTTAATTTGAAGTCTATTTGCCCTCGGCATCCCTCTAAATTGGAAAAACCTTTTTAGGTATAAGCTTATTTTCATGAAATTGTCAAGGATGAACTTTTTTATCATGCACTCCCATTATTCTTTTCTAATACATTTGCTTATGGTAAATAGCTTTCAATGTTTTCTCCTTAATAAAGTTTAACTATTCCTATCGAGACTTGATCCACTCAGCCTCTTCTAATTTAGCTTCCATCAAGACCTACAATAAAAGAATCTCAACTTTTATTGGTAACACCGCTTCTACCCATAGACTAAGGAAAACAAGGTAGCACTTGTTAAAGTATGGACCGAAGTTTGATATGCATCCAAAGCAAAAGGCAACTTCTTATGCTAATGTTTATACATCTTAATTATTTTTACATAATCTTCGTTATGTTTTTGTTAGCTGCTTCTACTGCCTTATTCATTTTCAAGCGGTACGTTGCAAAATATGATGCTTTATCTTAAATTGTGCATATACTTCATGCATTATTTTGTTTCTTAAATTTAAAGCATTACCAATAATTATTCTTTTTAGAATTCGATATCAGCATATGGTTTCTTCTTTTATGAATTCATATACACTGACTTAGTTACATTTGCATAAGAAGTAACTTTCACAAACTCGATAAAGTAATCTATTGCCACCAAGATCAAACAGTGCCCATTAGAGGCTTTAGGCATAATGGCGCATATCATGTCCATGTCTCACATTAATATAGGCCATGGAGAAGTCATCACATGCAACTATGATAAAGGTATATTAATCTTATCTGCATATATTTGACATTTTTAACAATTGCAAGCATACTTGATACAGTCACCCTCCAGAGTTATCAATAATATCTCAACCTCATAATCTATTTAGCCATCATGTGTCCATTAGCATGCATCCCACATATTCTTTCATGGATTTCTGCCATTATCCTTTTGGCTTTGATGGCACTAACAAACCTTTGAAGCACTTGATCATGACTTTTTTTTTGTAGAGGATCTGACTATTAAGGATGAAATTCATGACCATTTTTTGGTTATTTTTAGTAGCATGCTTCAGATACTATTAATCCTAGATATATTGTAAAATATCATGATACCATGGTTGACCATTATTTTCCACCTCCTCGTTGGTATGTGCAAGGATATTACATATACTTATCTAATCACCTGAGCTCCATCACTCATTTTTATCATGGAAGACAGAATAGCTAATGCAATGGCAATCTGATTCTCTTCCCTAGGTAAATGTTGGAAAATTATCTTCTGAAACTCTTTTACTAGTTCAAGAATAATCTTCTTATAATGTATTAATTTCCTATCACAAGTCTCCTATTTACCCTAAAACTGATAAACCACCAGAGCTGAATCTCTATATACTTATATATTTCATCTTTTGTGTAATGGTAGCTTGCAACCTCATAAAACATGTTTCATATTTAGCTATGTCATTGGTGTAATCAAAATTCAATTTTGCAATGAGTGGGTAATAGTCTTCACTTAGGAAAATTAATATTGTTCTGAGATCATACCCTATGGCATTAGTAATGCTATCAAAGTAAATTTTTTAAGTTTCATTTTTAGGTAATAATTCTTTTTCTCAAGGTATGCACATCAAATCTTCATTGAGAAAATCAAAGTCTAATGGCTCATAATCTTCAACAGCCTAATTTACTAAAAAGTTAACTATGACACTACCTTGGATTACTTTTTGATTCACATACACTATGTCAAACTCTAAAAGCAACACCTACCATCTTGCACTCTTTCCTAAGAAAGCTGGGGCTTTACACAAATACTTAACCAAATCTAGTTTTGCTATAAAAAAAGTTATGCGATAGAGCATATACTATTAAAGCCTTCGTGTTGCTTAAGTTAAGGCACACCACATCTTATCCACCAAGAGTAATTAACTTCACAATCTGTGAACTTTTTGTTGAGACAATAAATAGCTTGATCTTTCTTCCTCGTTTCTTTATGTTACCCGAGTACAACCTATAGACTGTTCAAATATTGATAGATACAAAATCAAAGGTCATCTTGGCAGTAGTGGTACAAACATAGGTGGATTTGAAAGATAGTTTTTTCAAATACGTCTTTGCATTCATCATTCAATTCACTAGGATGTTGTTTTTGAAAAAGCTAAAATATTGGGTCAAACTTATTTATGAGATAGGATTGAATCAAACAATATAGTTCAACCTACCGAAGAAACTTTACACCTTCTATTGTGAACAAAGTGGTGGCAATCCCAAATGGCTTTAACCTTTACAAGATCCACTTATATTCCTTTTTCACAAACAAAAAAGCCCAATAATTTTTTTGAGCTAACACTAAACGTACACTTAACCCATTTAAACTTGAGCTAGAACTTTTTTAACTTTTTAAATAACTCTCTAAGGTTTCCAACATGCTTACTTTTTTTAGTAGACCTGGCAATCATATCATCCAAATAAACTTTTATTTCTTTATGCATCATGTCATGGAACAAAGTCACCATGGCTCTTTGATATGTTACCTCAGCATTTTTCAAATCGAGCACATTGCTACATGCCTTTTTTTATTCTTATATCTAGATAATTCAAAGCGAGCGCACCCGACTTAAAAGATATATGTTGTTTGGTTGGAGCCTTTGAGTTATCCTTTTATTAAGACTTGGATTAGCCAAAATGATCTAAAAGGGAGAGAGATTGTTGGACAAATCGCTTATCCATCTTTTCTTAGAAAATTATTAAGAAGTAACCATAAATTTAGATTCACCACCGACCATTTTTGGCTAGGCATAATTTGATGCCTTTTGAAAACAATATCCTAAGTTACAAAAACTCAAAATATTGATTTCAAGATTTACAAGGTCCATAGGTTCATTGGTTAGGTTTAAGAGTTGGTTATGTGTGGGAAAGGATTAAAACCGCATGACGCTCAAAATCAGTACGCGTTAACTATATTTCACTTTAGTTTTGGTTTAATAGATTTCATTTGGTCATTATTTAAATATAATCCCCTTTTATGCATAAAGTTTTGTAGAAAATGTAGATCCGAGTTTTGAAAGAAAATTTTATAGCACATATGCGTGATGAGGTATGAGGAGCATAGGTTTTTTTTATGAAAATAATTTTCAAATTAAATTTTAAAAATTAAGATATTCTGTATTAGGCACTAGAGAGATAACGACACAAAACATTGCCTTATAAACTTTTTTTTGAAAACAAATTTTAAATATGAATGCAAGATAGTTACTATGAAAAAGAAACATGCTAGTACAACAAAAATAATAATAATTTCACAAACAAACAATCATAAACAAAAGAATGTAAAGGACAATCAAAATGTATCTCGTAATTGTCTTCGATTATTAAAGAATAATCAAGATGATAATTCGGAGACGTGTTTGGATTCGGTGATAATTTAAGGGACAAAAAAAGGTTTGAATCGAAACAATCCAAGGTATTGAAAAGATAATTTTTTGATTTTTAGGTAAAAACAAGGTTTGAGTATCCCCTTGCAGAAGGAGGGTTGAAGTATCCCCAAAGATAAAGATTTTAATATTTAAAAAAAATAGTTAGAAATCTTAAATATATCTCAAGGAGAAAATTTTAGTTTTTAATGGAAATGAGGTTAGAGTATCCCCTCAAAATAGGGGGTTGGAGTATCCCTAAGAATGAAAATTTTTATGATTTAAGAAAACAATTAGGAATCTCAAATAATTTTGAAAGAGAAAAATTAAATTTTTGGTGGAAAACAAGGTTAGAGTATCCTTTTAAAGTGGTGGGGTTACAGTATCCCCAAGAATGAAAATTTTTTATGATGTATGAAAATAATTAGGAATCTTGAATAAATTCAAGAGAGAAAATTCAAGTTTTTGGTGGAAAACAAGGTTGAAGTATCCCATCAGAGTAGTAGGGGCTAGATTATCCCCAAAGATGAAAATTTTTTATGTTTTAAGAGGAAAGGTTATTTTGAAAAAAAGTTATTTTGAAAATAAGGAACCAAAGATTCTAATAAAACAATTTTTCTCAAGCCTTGATCTAAGCCTAAAGGGCTTATGCTGTAAGGGAGTCGATTGGATGCATTTCACGAAATTTGAGCATTTCAATGATGGTAATTCTGGAGACTAGATTAATTTTAACTTTAGAGAAAATAGGGGATAACATCACATTGTATTCTTTCTCAAATTTATTCTGGATTAATCCAAAGGCTTTAAGGGATAAGCAAGGTACCTTTGGAAAGCTAACTTGATGAAGACTACTATAAAAGTATTTTAGAAATACTAGAAAATCATCTTTTAGGCAAAATTAATTTCTAGACTTAGGCCTATTTTGACATTAATAGCATGTATAAGGGAAAATGCATGATGGAATTTGAAATATCATTTCGAGCTTATTTGGAATTGTTAAATTGTAAACCATACCTTTTCAGAGAGAGATTTTTGTGAGCTCTGGGAAGAATATTTACATAATATAGAAAAATCATCTGATGGGCTGAAATAGCCAAAAAAGAATGTAATGCGCTGGTCCTAGGGGTTCCAGACAGTGAGGGTTTAATGATCTGAACGCAAACAAGGCACTATTAGAAAGGTATTTCGATTCCCTTTAAGGGAAAATATTACCACATTCTAGAAAAATCATTTATGGTGGTAAAATAATTTTTCAAACTTAGACTGTAATGCTACTAAAGCAAAAACAAGGGACTATTTAATTTTTTAATTTTCTTGAGGGTCAAATTCAAGTTATGGATGTCTGAACGTCCATAACATCGTGAAAATAATGACACGGGCAACATGAGTTCATTCCATATTCCCAGAGTAATTTGGTATGATAAAACAACGCATTGACCATCTCACTATGAAGGTGTTAAACTCAAGATCAATGCTTAATACATTTTTTATCAACTAAAAAGGTCATTTATGTTTTTAAAGCAACATTTTTAATCTTATTATATCATGAATCCAAATTTAAAATTTTAATTTATCCCTAAGATTAGAAGACCAATTTTGTAAAAACATTAAATCCTTGCTATTCTCTATTTATTGAAGGTAGCATGAACTTAACTTGGGGATTTTTTTTCAAATTAGATTTTTAGCAAACAAGCAAGCTTCATGACAGAGATGTCATGAATGAAATACAATATACAGGAAGATGAACAGGGATAACTTATTGGAAAAGATGATAAAAAATACGATGTGACAAAGAAGATGCATGGAAATGATAACTTCATGACTGGCGTCAAAAATCGCACTATGGAAGATAACATGAACATATTTAAGCAAAGTAAAACATCTAGAATTTTCAAGATAGCATTGTTACGCCATGAAAATACTCTACGCATGTTAACATGTGAAAATAGGTGAAACATGATAGAAAATGCATGAATAAGGACTGGGTTGATGGTAGAATGAAAGAAAATATGTTTAGCCTACCAAGCAACATCAAGGCATCAAAAGAACATCGAAATCCTGAGACTATCACAACCAAGGCAACAATAATGCATGAGAGTCCTAGGATGGTTATGGCTGTGTAAACGATTTAGTAAAATGATACAAGTGCTAGAAATGAGAAAAAAATAGAGCTAGATGTGAAAATATACCAAAAGCCTCAAGCTTAAGCCTTTTT